>VDFB02271358.1:864779222-864881075 GCA_007258455.2 Sequoia sempervirens
TGCATTGAAATTTGAAATTTTCACCAAATACATATATATTTTTTTTTAAAAACCTAGTAGTTTAGAAACTACATTTAATTTTCTACATATTCTATTTCTACATATTTTTGAAATAAAATAGATAGCTTATTCAAATTTTTACGTCAAGTTGGCTAACTTTGATTTTTCTAAATTTTTTGCCACTTAAGGGCCTATTTTTTCCATGATGATTCTGCACATACCCTACACCGAAAATCTATACTAGCTTGGTGTGTCTCCAACCAATCCATGCCTAAAACAATCCCATAGGATCCCAAAGGCAACACATGGAGATCCACTGTGGTAGTGAAGGTGCCCAAATCTAATACAACCATGAACAAGAGAGTCTACAGCCACCTTGGCTCCAATAGCTAACTCAACTTGCCAACCAACATCTTGCCTTGCCACCACGAGTCCACAATGCTCTATGAGAGAAGGAGAAATAAAAAAATCCGAAGCTACTGAATCAAACAAAATAGATGTAGTAATCCCACATAACACACTTGAATACTTGACCACAATGCCTTGATGCTCAGCCTGATAGTTATCCACCACCGCAAAAACTCTATGAGATTTGCTAGCATCACCTACTGTAGGCTCTGTAGTAGCCTGTCTCTGACTACCTCCAGCCACTGATCTCTGAGGACATTGAACAACTATATGACCACGCTGCCCACAAGAAAAATAACCACCTTTGCCAAAACTCGGCCCGAAAATGGTGCACCTGACTATTGGGTTCCTTCACCCCTAGAACTTTGCTATGCACTCTAAGAACTCTATGTTGGACCACTCTGCTGTATACTTTGAGAACGATGATGCAAACAATCCCTAGAAAATGGAGTACTAGGACTTTGTCCACTCTGCTGAGACTGAGAAGACCTATGCCTATGTCACTGACTAGATCTAGAAGGTGCAGACTGAGACCTATATGGTCTAATTCCCTGAGACTGTGTACCCTGAGCAACTGATCCTAAAGGAGGGGCACTACTAATTTGAACACCTGTTTGACCACTGAAGCCTTCTAGCCAGATTCTCCTCTATCAACTTCACCTTCTCCATGACGATCTCTAAGGTCTTCGGTTCAAACACACGAACACCACCACTAATACGAGCATTGAAGCCCCTAATGAAATGCTGCACTAACATCGACTCATCATTAGAAATGCTAGCATACTACTTAAGCTCAAGGAAGCAGTGCTCGTACTGATCTACTATCATAGTTAATTGATGAAGCTCATGGAACTCATCAGCACGTCTCTGCCGGTAGAAGTCAGAAAGGAATCATGCACAAAACCTCTCTAAGAATATTCCCCAAGAAATGGAAGCAATGTATAGGTGAAGCTTCTGCTCTTCTACTCTCCACCATGTAGACACAAATCCTTTGAGATGCATAATGGCACATCAAGCTCTAGTATTTCTACTATAAGGATGCATAGAAAAGCATCGATTGAGATCGATCAACCAAGTCTTTGCCTCGATACCTGTACCAAAACCATAAAAAGTAGGAGGATGGGCTCTAAGGAGATCCCTCATGTGACCAACAACAATATTGTCTCCATCCACCCTATCCCTCACAACATCTACTCTCGAATGACCCAGACTATGGGAATGCTCCCGTTTAGCTCTAACATCCCGACCATCCTAATGAGAAGGGTGTGACTCCTCCTCACGAGATACCTCTTGAAAAGGTCCTAAATGATCCACAATATGCTGCAAAAGAGTTAAAGCCTGTGCACCCCTGAGCCCTTCGGCTTGGCTTTCAGCACGTTGTTCCCCCTGTTGCTCACCCTGATTGGCATTAAGCCAGGTGCTACGACGAAGAATAGAGGATCTACCTCGAACTCTGGCTCTAGCTCTACCCCTAGGAGGCATCTTGAAGAAAACAAAGAACACATCAAAATAGATCATCACAAGGATGACCTATTAACCAAACTACAACATGAAAGCATAACAAAAAGAGTATAAAACAATATAATAAGCTCATTCCACACACACCAAACACAACATAACATAGAAGGCTCAAGTACACTAGAGCTTCCAATGTGTGAACATGAGCTCTAATACTAGATGTAACATCCTGCTACGCAACCCTGAAGGTTAAGAGCCAAAACATGACAAGATATATATTTAATTTTATTTAAAGAAGAAGAATAACTTACACATAAACAATTACTGATACGATAAATTGATAACATACAAGACCAAGAATTTCAAGTACACAACCAAGAGGGGAGGACTAATTAAACTTCCCAAGAAAAATCCAAACAAGAGCAAATAGGATAGCTGCAAAAAAAATTCTTCGAAACTTCTTGCTCTGATGCTCTGGAATTACCCTACTCCGATGCTTCGGAATTACCCTGCTTTAGTGCTCTAGAAACACCCTACACTAGCGCTCTGGAATTACAGCAGAACAACAAGCTATGTTGCACCAAAAAATTTCGCAACAGTAACATAGATTAATAACAGCAAGCTGCGTTGTGCCAGAACTTAACAACTTGATGTATGAAGGAAGGATATACACCAATAGCTCTAATTTTGCATGATAATTAGGAAAGAATCCATCAAAGAATCATCATAGTACATGTGAGTCCGATACCAACACTGAAACCCGTAAGCCAAACATAAAACATCACATATCTTCTCATTAAATTTAGGATTACTCTCTCTCTCAAGAGAGTACAATGTGCATAAAGGAATAAGTATGAATACAATAGCATTTCCATGAATAAGATACATCATCTGATAAGATAAATACATAAGAGAGGATGACTCCAACTGCTGCTCCAATAACCTGTACACTGGTCCCCAATGGCGCTGGCAACGCCTCCCTACCATGTGGGCTCAAAAGAGGCCACCCCACCGTGCTCAAAGATAGTCACAAGACCCAAATAGAAGTAGCAAGACAAGGGAAAGGTAAGGACAAAAATAACATCAGTCACAGAGAAAGCATGGAATACAATGCACACAACCAATGTCACAACAAGAAATGCTCATCCAATATCATGATGGGTACTACTCACGGGTTGATCCCACAAAGCTGGTTTACAATTTCTAGGAGGAACAAATTTTAGCTGAAATCACATATTTTTAGAAAATATAATGATTTAAGCCTTAAAAATTTTCATTTAAAGCATTCCAATTGAAGAGGGTTTGATAAAACTACCTTAAATCAAACCCCCTTGGATAGAACCCCTCTAGTTTTAAACCATACCTATAACAAGTCTCCTTTATACCTATAAAAATGTTGATAAAAACCCACTTTGGATTTACCTTTTGGGGGATCAAATGAATTTATTTAAAATTTATTTTTTGTATGTAGTCCTTATTATAAGCTTCCCAAAAAGTATAATTTTAAATAAATTTTATTTTATTATTATATTTATTTTTATTTCTCGTGAATGTAGGTTTTTCATCAAAAATCAAGCTCTCTGTTCTTCACATGTGGAAAAATAGCAGATTATAAAAAAAAAAATCTAAAAAATATGAGTGCAATAGATATTGAAGTCCTTGATCCAAGAAAGAGAAAAAAATTTGAATTTTGATACATACAAAAAAAGTTATGCGTTATACAGTTGCGCTATGTCTGAATTATAATTTGTTTGACTTTGAAATTTGATTAAAGAAAAAATATTCAATAAAAAACTATCTAACCAAGTAGAAGCACTAGATATCGGAGTAATACATCTAAATACCAAAAAATTAGAATTCTATCCTTTATGGAAAAAAAGTTATGCATTATACGGTCACTTTTTAAAAATGTTGTTTTCTGAAAAAAAAATATTTTTTGAGGGAGATGGAAAAAGAAGTGCAATTTGATTCCAAAATTTTTGAAAAAAATATATTTAGAATCTATAGACAAAATCTCATAAAACTCTAGTTTGCATCATCTTCAAATTCCTCACGGTTTAGTCGCTATAGGTGTCCGAAAGTGAAGATTTAGTTACAAAAAAGTATTTTAGTGTCCAGTTTGGCCAAAAATTGTAAACCACTATTGTGGGATCACCCCACGACTACCAAGGTACTAGATACTAGAGTGTATATCAGATGGAGTGTCATTATTTGTGCTCAAAGGGATGGCAGCACACAAACCAAGTACACCTCTCATAGGGATGAGGAGACTCAATTATGCCTCAATCTACGACCTGTAGATGGATAATTCAATGCCCCACAAATAGATGGGCCTTTTTGAGTGCATCCTTAGCCTTTATAAGCGCTCAAGGCCATGCATGAGGACTCATTATCTTATTAGTGTTTTACCCCATTATTTTTAATTAGTTATCACTTGTTTACTCTAACTCTGCTACTAGTTCCCCTGCCAGCCACTTGTGGGCCCCGGGCCTGTAGAGAGCCACTCCACTTTATTACCTAGCCCTAAGCTCATCTCGTTTAACCAAACGAGGAATCTAAAGAAAACATGAAACAAAAGGGAAAGCCACTATTTTCTGTCACAGAAACCATTAAAAACAGCCAAGCCAATATTGCTATAAGAAGACACATTTAACAGCTGAAATTCAACATGAAATAGAGGCATAAAAATTCAAAGTGCCCGGATTAAAATTCTAAGCTTGACCCAGTTCATATTTTGATGTTTCTAGTTGGAATCCACTTTCAATTTTTGAGTTTAGGACAAAAAATGAGGTGTTGTTATGAAAAATGTCATTTTGCCAAGCTAGGCAAGAAAAATCATCAAAAAATAAAAGTGCAGATTTCAAATCTGCTAAAGATCCAGTTGATATCTTGGAATTTCTACATGGAATCCACCCTTAAAATTTATTTTTATTAAGAGGGTAATGAGCAGCAAATAAAAAACATGTTTTAACAAATTGGACATAAAAAAAAGAATATGAAAGAGCCCATAAATCAAAATTTTCCAACAACACATTTCAGATCTATTGGAAATGTACAAAAATATGTCATACAAACTACTACAGAGCAACAAATAGAATTTAGAATAACTATTACACAAATCCCAAGCAATACAAAAATAAAACGAAGTTCTTCCAAATTTTCACAAAATAAAAATAACCCAGATCAAAAAGAGATTCAGGGCATAAATGAGACATTAATGAATGCCCAAATTACCAACCATACAAGATTGAAGAATACCAGAAAAAATACCTCAATTTTTCCCCAAAATAGAAATGGAGGAATGCTCATTGAAGAAGACACGGTTAGATTCCAAAACTAGACAACAAGCAAGAAGTGGCACACTGATTTAAACAGTCTACTACCCACAAATTTCTTCTCAGAAAAAATTTCACAATCTCCCCAACTCAGTTGCCCAAATCATGGGGTTCCTCCATGCCAACAACAAATTTCATTTCCTCCCAAAAAGAATAACCATCCCCCTCAAACAAATCTTCCTTTCCTTTTTATATTTTCTCAAAACCATAAAAATGAAATAAAGCATTTTATAAAAATAGCTATTAAAACTCCCCCAAAAAGAAACAATTAATTAAAGTCACAAAATATGCAACATTAAAAATACACAAGGCTCCTTTAAAAGGATTAGTAAAAATTTAAATAAAATATTTAAAACGTCAAGAAAATAACAGTTAAAATCCCCAACAATTAACCATTATAAAATACCATATTTAAAAACACATGAAGGTGCCAATGGAACCACACCAAAACACCGACAATCCAATTAAATATATATAATCACATAAAAGATTAATGAAAAACAAGACCAAATACCTCAATGAGGCATATTGGAAAATCACTTACAATAGAAGGGTGCTCCAGACGTTACCATTAGGTAACCGGATGAAAGACAACAACACAAAAACACTACACTTTAATTGGGTACAGTGGGCTAGGGTAGGGGACATTTTGCCTGTGACTACTTCCAATAACCACCATCGGGGAATGAAAGTACGCTTAGGCCTATGAATCTAGGTGGAGTCAATACTCAGTACTTGCATCACTTCAATCAAACGTCAAAGTACATGTGCATATATCATATATCATATATCTAAAGTAACATCAATCATCAGGAAAAAGGGTCATGATATTGTAAGCCTCTCAATTACGAGTGTTACGACATTGTCCTTTTCTTGTCCATACTCATACATAAGCAAAAGCAACGCTATATAAAAATGTAAGAATGTAATCCAACATAATAACTAACCATGTAAACATGAAATCTAGCATAAACAATAATCATGTCAACAACATAACAACATATAAACATATAAGCATGTAAACATGTAATCCAACATAGTAGTCACAGAATTACACCTCTCAAGTGTCAATACAAAATAATGAAGGGACGAATAGTGCAAATGCAAAATATACCGTTATCGAAATCCATCAAGGAAGGACCACAACAAAATACAAACATGGGGGTTGTTACACAACTTTCAACATAACTGCGAGGAACGATATTTGTTGCCCTTATATAAGGAAAAATAATTGTTAGGATTTGAATAAACCTCCATGTTCTCAGGTTCACTCATTTTCCCTACTAGCATTACCTCTGTAACTGTCAACTTCTCATTAAACTATTCCAAATGAGGATCTTTGTAACGATTGGATGCTCCTACATCATATCACCATCTTAAGCACAACTATCACAAACTTGGTGGAATAGGAGTTGGTGTTGTTGAGATTTCATTTGGTTTTCATTAGTGTTTGCTAACTCTTTTGCTTAATTTGAGTGTTGCTTAAATTGGGAGTAGAATATGCTATATTGTTTAACTTGTTCCTTTATGCTCCTACTTTTTTGTACACAACAATATTCACACTTTTGTTCCTCTTTTGTGGACATAAAAAATGGAACATTAGGAAACAAACTCAAATATTATTCTCTCAAAAACATTGCAAACTAGTAATAAAATGATTCAAACATATTTTTTATATAAATTCATTATTAGTATCTTATAGACAACACTCTTCAAACAAGCAACAACAACAAAGAAATGAAAATTCCAAACACATTGTATATAGACAAAAATTAAATAATTAATCAATATAAATATATTTTAAAAAATAAAATTTAATGATAAAAGCTTTCAATCTCAACATAGAACAATTAAACTTAAAAAATAAAATTCTAACCAAATTACTAACATTTAAATTAATTTTAAAAACTAATTTTCAAACATTATATAATATATAACTAATTACTGCATAACACTTTTAATAATGATAATTAATTAAAATATATTTATTAATATGTATTCCAAATATAGTGTTTTTTCTATCTCAATTAATTATGTGAGAGAGTCACATCAATGTACGTTTTAAGATGCAAACAAAATTGCCTGGAACCCCTGACCTGAAAGACCCGGCTCTGGATGGGAAATCGAAGGCCCTACAATTCTTTCCACACCAATTTCCTTCTTAACAGTAAGTCTATTGGTAAACCTCCCTGTCCTCACTTCCGACCGCTTGTTTTACGTCTTTGCAACCATACAATTATATGGCGCGTTTTTACTTGCCTTGTCAGCCTACAATACGACGAATGCCCAACGATATTCAGCGTGCATTATACGCAGTAACGACCACCAGGGAAATTCAATACAACTTTGAACGTCGGTTCGTGCCGTCTTAAGCTTTTTCCAAGTAATTTCTGTATGATCACAATAACAGGTATTTAAGAGCAATTAAATCACTGTATTTGTGTTTTTTCACGTCAATGGAAGTCGTAGTTGTTGGGACGTTGCAACTCGCTACGAAGTTGCTTGCAACGACTACGACTTCCATTGACGTGAAAAAACACAAATACAGTGATATAATTGCAACTCGCTACGAAGATATCATTTTTATCATTTAAATCTTTCGATAGGATATGTGGGTTTCCAATTGGTTCGTGGAACTTTATGCGGACTGTGTGGGTGTAGTTCGTTGCTTCATATTGTTCTGCTCATAATGGCCTCTCGTGATGATTCTTTTAGGGGATGTTTCTCAGATAGTTTGTTCTGGAACTTGGTGGGATTTGCGCTGTTGCTGCCGATTTGTTGGGTATCTTGCTGTAAAGATAATGAGAAAAATTCCCTCTTGGATTTCAAGCGAGGTCTTCACGACCCGTCCGGTCGACTGAAAACGTGGAATTATTCCACCGACTGTTGCCAGTGGAAAGGAATTCAATGTGATAATATAACAAAGCACGTCATTCAGTTGGATCTCCGCAATCCTTTCAGCAATGATCCGATAATGGATGTGGGAAATTCAACCAGTGATGTTCATTCCAAGGTCTATCTCAGTTCACTTTTTGTTGGGAGTAATAAGAAAAACGTTCTTTCTCCACTGTTTGATCTTAAGATGTTACAAGTCTTGGATTTGAGCTACAACGTCTTCGTTGGTGTTGCTGTTCCTCAGCAACTCCCCACGCTGAAATATTTGTACTTCTTGAACTTGTCAAATGCTGGATTTGTAGGAAAGATACCCAGGGAGTTGGGCAACATGTCCGCGTTGCGCTACTTGGATCTTTCCACCAATTCCTACACTTCCTATTCCTCCATCACAGTTGAGGACATGCAGATGTGGATAGGAAACATGAGAGATTTAGAGGTGCTGCTGCTGGACGGGGTGAATATGAAGCAAGCGGTAAGCGATGAATGGGGCAGAGCTATCTCCACCATGTACAGTCTCAGGCGTTTTCAAATGTCCAACTGTAACCTGTCCGGGCCAGTTCCCCCTTCCCTTGCAAATCTTACCCATCTTACCCACCTCCAACTTGGTGGCAATTCCTTCTTCTCGTCCATACCTGCTCGCTTACAGAACCTTTCCAACCTGGTTTCTCTCAAGCTTAGCAGCTGTGACCTCAATGGTTCCATCCCTTCTCATCTATTAAGCCTTCCAAGCTTGCAATAAGTAGATTTGTCTGCCAATCTGGACTTGGAAGGGAACCTCTCAAGCATTCTGCCCCGACACTCTGCATCGCTTAACAGCCTTGTTCTTGCAGCAACAAGTGTAGCAGGACCTATTCCAGATTCAATTGGGAACATCTCCTCGTTGACTCTCTTGGACCTCTCCAACTGCTTTGTCCAAGGTATGCTTCCTCCCACCATTGCAAATCTTACAGGACTTGTAATGTTGGATATCTCGAATAACGTATTAAAAGGAAGTATACCTTCGTTTGGGGCTTATAAGCCTCTATTAGGAACATTTCCTTTAGCACATATCGATCTTTCATACAATCAGTTGGAGGGCAACATACCCTCCATGTTGTTCGGCACATATGGAAAGCTCCGCTACGTTCACTTGAGGCAGAACCTATTGACCGGTGCCATTCCACCCCTTGACATGAATGCTACCTCCCTCACATGGCTTGCTCTAAGCTACAATAAACTGAACGGCACAATTCCTTCCTTGGCCAACATAAAGTCCCTTGTTCTGCTCGATCTGAGTAATAACCACTTGACTGGAAAAATCCCGGCTTCCGTTGGTCAACTCCTTTCCCTCAGTACGCTTGATCTAAGCAACAACCTATTAACAGATGCCATACCTCGTAACATTTCAAATCTACCTAAATTGAAGGTTCTTTCCCTATCCTCCAATCGGTTAAGCGGAAAATTTTCAGAATCTCGCCTTTATAATCTCTCCAGTCTGGTATCTCTAGACATTTCCAACAATGTGTTAACTGTGAAATTCAGTCCGACTTGGATTCCCCAAAACTCGTTTAGCACATTGAGATTAAGATCTTGTAACATGGAGGGTGAGTTCCCGGCCTTCTTATTAACTCAAACTTACAATATTTCCGATTTGGATTTGTCCGACAACAGATTATGGGGTAATATTCCTGCGTGGATATGGGATTCTCCTTCTCTTGAACAACTCAACCTGTCTTACAACAGCTTTGCAGGCGTTTTACCTTCTAAGCTAATGGGGCCCAAAATATTGAAGATTCTGGACTTGCATCACAACAACTTTCATGGTCGGCTTCCGCTTCCACCTCCTTCAGTGGTTGTGTTGGATCTGTCAGAAAATCAGTTTTGTGCGTCCATTCCAACTGAAATTGGCGAGTATCAATTTAGTCACCTTTCTCTGTCTCACAACAATATCAGTGGTAGCATTCCATCTACAATATGTGAAGGGTTGTCTATGGAGATTCTGGATTTTTCATACAACAGTCTTACAGGTAAGATTCCTCCAGGTTTTGTAAAATGCAGTTCTCTTGAGGTATTGAATTTGGATGAAAATTATTTAGAAGGTCAGTTGCCAGCGGAGTTGGGAAACATGACTTCGCTTCGAACACTGAAAATCAGAGGAAATCGTCTAAATGGGACTCTGCCAAGACTTGCAAATTGTAAACAGTTGCAGATATTGGATGTGGGGGACAACAGACTGACAGGGAACATTTCTTCAAATTGGATTCTAGAGCTTCCCAATCTTAAGATTTTGATCTTAAGATCAAACAAATTTGAAGGAACTGTACCTGCTGATGTAAGCAAAATACCCTCTCTTCAAATTTTAGACCTTTCAATGAACAGTTTTTCAGGAGTCATTCCGGACAGCATTTCAGAGATGAAGGCCATGGCAAAGGACTCAAAGGATACAGAAGTCTTTGAATATGGGTTGATAAAAGGTTCAACATATGTAGAGAAAATAAGCATCAGAAGTAAAGGATTGGAGCTGGAATTTGTGAGGATTTTGAGATTAGTAAAATGTCTTGATCTATCAAACAATAAACTATCTGGTGATATCCCTGAAGGCATGGGATCTCTGATTGGTTTGATCATTCTTGATCTATCAAACAATAAACTATCTGGTGATATCCCTGAAGGCATGGGATCTCTGATTGGTTTGATCATTCTTAATATTTCAAGAAACCATATTAATGGTGATATACCCAAGTCCTTCGGAAACATGGCACAGCTAGAGTCCCTTGACCTCTCGCAAAACCAGCTGGCTGGAATTATTCCTGTAGAGTTGGTGAATCTCACATTCCTAAGTTCCTTGAATCTGTCATACAATAATCTTACAGGAAGGATTCCGGTAGGGGGGCAGTTCTTAACATTTGATGCCTCGTCCTTCTCACATAATCCAGGTCTATACGGCTTACAACTGAACGAGTCACGGTCGCCTTCGCCAAAGAATGAAAGCATGCCTAAGAAGAAAGAAGGGGCGGATAATGATGATACAAGTGATGTAGAAGAGGGGATCTGGTGGGGACTGTCAGTGGGTTTTAGCTTTGCATTTGCGTTTAATCTTGTTATTGGAGTGTTGTGTGTTCCCACAACATTGGGCAGAAGGTGCTTAAAGTCGATGGATCTCTCCATCGTTCGTCTCTTTGGAAGATTTAGAAACTAAGGTGTGGTAAAAGCTCGTTAGCTATTTTTAACGCTCTCCTCTCTCCCTCTCTCAATTTGCTAAACATTTTCCTTTCATGAAGCAAGGCTGTCAAAATAATATTTGCTATTTTTAAAATTTGTTAGCTATTTTCTTGAGCTTAATAAGCCCTGTCTAACAAACTCTCCTCCAACGCAGAGTGTTGATAGAAGTGATGAAGAGGAGGATATGCGGTGGGGAGTGGGAGTGGGAGTGGGACTCAGCTTTGCATGTGGGTTTAATCTTGTTATTGGAGTGTTACTTCTTACAACAATATTGAACAGAAAGTGCATACACTTGATAGACCGCACCATCGGTTCTCTAGGAAAGATTTAGAAACTAAGTCTTTCCTCGTGGTGTGATAGAAGTTTACTTGCTTACTTTTAAGTTCTCATCTCTTAATTTGCTAAACGTTTTCTTTTTATGAAGGCTGCCAAAATAATATGGTTGCAAGCCGGGCTTAACCGGAACATTCTAAGGGTACACTTTTTAGGTGGTCAGGCCCATTCCCCTGACATTATGTATGCTATCATTTTCATGTTATGGTTTTTTAGGGATTCTTGTATCTCTGTTTTCACTTTTAAACTTATTGTTTTACTTCCACATTTCATATGGAAATAAATATACTGGAAGATTTTCGTAGGTTGAAGGAAAACATAAAACTTTGCTAATATTCCTAAGAGATATATTAGACGTAAGGGCAGATTAATTTGAACTGCCCTGTTTTTTAAAAAAAAAAAAAAATAGAAAAAGAGTGTTTAAATAATATAAAATTTTAAATAATTAATTAAAAAAATGTTTTAATAATAAATATATATAATAAAATATGATGATGCCCTCCTTTTTAAGTATATAATAAGAATGTTTAAATAATATAAAATTTTAGAATTAATTAAAAATTTGTTTAATAAAAATATTTATAATGTTGCTCAGATGAGTCGGAGTTCCTCGCTTTGAGTGTGTCTTCACGGTAGGGAAAACAGTGACAATTGGCAAAAGAGGGCATAGAGTACATCTGTGTGTATTGCAAGAGACAGTCATTAGTGTTTAAATGATATTTGTAAACACAAATGCTAAAACCATTAATTTGAGTTGTTTTAGGCTAACAGTTCATGATTTGTTTGAGCCAATAGCCAGTTTACAATTGTTTGAGCCAATAGCCAGTTTACAACGAGGAGCAAGCAAGCTTCTCTAAGGAGAAGCAAATGCTTTGGTATTTTACTATGATGGTACTTCTGATTGAATTTCAAGTTGGCAGCGCTTTCACTTTCAGAGCAAATAAGTATACATATATAGTATGCAACATCCATATAAGAAAGGTCATACCTTATAATTATATAATTATAGGAATTATAGGGATTAGTCTCTCTTCTCTTTAAAGTGAAATACAAGAAAGGTCATACCTTATATAATTATAGGGATCAGTCTCTCTTCTCTTTAAAGTGAAATGGTCACATGCTATGGAACATATATTATGTTGAAGATATGTTATGTCTATATGGGCAATTAGGCAAAGGTTTACCCAGATTTTGCTCTTCTGATCATCAATTTTCTACAAAAGGATTGTTAGGATAAAGATTCCATGATTAGAAGGCTTTCTCTTTGGAGCCCATATTCTCTCAAAGTGAAAAATTTGCTGGAATATATTGTGGGTCCTTAGAGAATGGAGCTTCAAAACAACACCCCTGACTATGCTGACTATGTTAAGACAGTGCCAGCTATTGGGGCTTTAAAGATCTATCACATCTCTCCATCTACGTGCGTTGATTCTGATTTACCTATGGCCCTAATGGTAACAATGATGCGTGATCCTAATGTCAAGGTGCAAGTTGCTTGCCTTAGCTTCAATAAATATTAACCTTGGAAGGAAAATTCAAAGAGAGGGAACTACTTCTTGGCAAGCCAATTCATCTATTTCCTTTTGAAAATGATTAAGAAATTCAGTATATAAACAAATCAAATCTCTTGTGCTTATTTTGGTGGGTTCTGAATACATTTAAACTTGTGATACTTCAGTTGTGGCACATGAGAGTAATGCATATGACATTGTAACAGAATTCAGTGAGTATGCTACAAATGTTGATGTGCTCATTGCAAGAGAGTTTATCTGGGTAGTTATATGATCTCAATGTTGTTGTCGATCGTTCTGTTACATGTGAAGGACAAGTATTGCTCTTGTAGCCTTTCAACAAACTGACCCAACGCACCATAGAATTGTCCAAATTCAGATATAGGAGGAAGTATAATAACTGAACGGTCTGATCCTGTCACCTGCAACCAAACACTATAAAACACTCTCAAAATATAAAACTTAATGCTAATAAGGGTTATTACAAAAATGGGTACTGAATGATGATGAAATTTCTTATTTCAATGCAGACAAAGCTGTCATGATGACCCTAGAAAGTGAGCACTGTATCATTAAAATTTAAATCTAAATTTGTTGCTCCTTGGAAAAAGAGAAATGTTCATATGCTAAAATCGAATTTTATAAAAAATTTTACGAGAAATGTTGAATTACTACTAACCTGCAAAATGTGAAAACATAAACAAGGTGCATGAAATGTTTGACAGAATGCCTCAGAGATGTCATCTCATGGACTGCAATGATTGCAAGTTATGCACAAAATGGATTTAATGGATTTATTGAAAAGGCTTTAGAAACTTTCAAGCAAATGTAATCTGCGGGTGTAAAACCAGACTCAACAAACATTTCCTGCATCCTCCTTGCCTATGCCAAAATGGGAGCTTTGTATCAGGGTATGGAGATACATCAAAACATAAAGGATAGAGGAATTTTGTCAGATATTGTAATTTTGACTGTCCTGGTAGACATGTATGCAAAATGTGCGACTGTCCTAGTAGACATGTATGGAAAATGTGGAAATGTAAACAATGTGCGCGAACTGTTTGACAGAATGCTTTGAAGAGATGTGCTCCCGTGGACTGCAATGATTGCAGGATATACACAAAATGGATTTTTGAAAAGGCTTTAGAAACTTCCAAGCAAATGCAATAGGCAGGTGTAAAGCCAAATTCCACAACTTTTTCCAGCATCCTCACTGCCTGTGCAAAAATGGGAGCTTTGGAACAGGGTATTGACATCCATGAAAACATGAAGGATAGAGAGATTTTGATAGATGTTGAAGTTGTGACTGCCCTAGTAGACATGTCAGATTTAATATTTAGATATTTAAACATACTTTGCACTTGAAAATACAGGAAATACTATCTACAGCTTGTAAAGGCCTCTATTCTTGGCAGAATCAAATTTCGCTGCTCCAATACACACAAACATATCCATTCATTCTTTTCAATCAAGAATTTAGAGAAAATAATTAGAGATTATCATTACCTGCTACTTTAAAGCCCATAACCGCTGGAAAGGCCAAAATTCCCCATCTCCATGTCCTTCCAATCAAGAAAATAGATAGGTAGAATTGAGGAGCCTAGGAGAAAGCACCACTGTTCTTAGAGTCCCATAAATGGAGCGGCATCTACTACAGTGTCAACCTGAATAGACCAAAAACAATTCTCTAACTTGCCCCAAAAAAATGATTTGGGTAAGCAAGCATTTATTTGCATGTGAAACCTCAAGAACCGATAATTCCAAATTGACCAGAAGGGCCAATGTAGTTGCTGCTAACTAGGCCAAATTGAAACTGTAGGACTCAATTTTGATTTTTTTTGGAGATATTGCATTTGCATTCAAGTGAGTTGTTACTTACTAAATGTGGTATGGAGAATACAACTTGCATTGCAGAGATTGGAGCCATATCATACATCTCTGCTTTTTTCAAAGGATCCCAAGGTTAAGAAAATGTTGTTAATGCACTCATATCTTTCTAGGGAAAAATATATGACATACCATTTGTGTAGGCAATTAGAAGAGTCTGTGAATTCTTATACCAAGATATGCTCAGCAACTAAAGTTTTGGTCTCAGGGCTGCCTCTGTTGCAAATATAGTCTTGATGGGTGTTCATTTTCTTAAAAAGATGTGAACCTTGCAGATTTTATTGCTAAAATGCTCGAGGCTGAGGCTCGTGAGGTTATATATATATTTTCATGTATTTAAGAAGGGTGTTAAAAGCTATAACTATGACATTAACTTGCAGCCCAAAATTGTGAACCCTTTGAACTCCAAGGATGTTGTGATTTAAAGATGGAATTAAGATTGTTAGAGGCTTGATATATTTTCTGTTCACAAAGTAATAAAAATACAACATAGTTATAGAAAGGTTTTCAGCAAACCCAACTGCACAGATTTCAATTTGGCAGGTGAATTTAATTACCTTTTACAGATAAAACCTGAGAAATAGCAGCAAATAGTGCAAAGCCACAGGTAACAAAGCTGCTATATGCAAGAGATGAGTAGAGGATTTCGTACTGGTTGATATTCTACAATAAATAGATGGAATACACTTAATGAGATCAACATGTCATATCCTGCAACTGATTATTGTGTCCTGCCACCTCCACCTTCACAAACATTTTCCCAGGCAACTCTTGCCTCTTTATGATCTTCAATATAGCAATGTTTAGGTCTCTAATTAAGGATTCTTATCTTGGCACCTAAAACAATACCCAAATCATAATTTCCAAAAACTAGCATTCCTGGCCATCTTACTCACACACCCAAAACAAAATCAAATCGAAACATAAAAACATGCAGTACCCAGTATTTTATCTGTACACCCTAAGCTAATTCAACAACAAATATCTACACACTTGCTACAACTAACGGGATGAATAATAAATTCAGAATTGGCAACCCTCAATAATGGAAAAAGGATGCACACAACGTGTATGCTCTGTCTAACAAATTAGTAGAAAACAAATTAAATTAGATTCATCTACTTCCTTGTTTATCTGTAGTTCAGAGCCAAGAAATTGTGAGAAATTGAGTTGTACTCGTTTTTTTAAAAACACAAGTTTTTACACAAATGTTAGAAACATGAAATCAAATGCGTTGTTTGACTTTAGTAGACATTCCTACTAAACAACCCAACTTCACGGACTAGTTGGGGTTCTTAAAACGTACTTACATTATGGAAAGAATGTTCAAACAGGAATAAGCAGGCAAACATAATCCATCCCATTGAAAATCCCATTTTCTTGTGCAGAAGCATTTTTGTATTTTGGCACCCACATTCAAGTGTAGCCATGGTTGCAACACGCTCCATGATGGCAGAATTCCTGTCAACTAAAGCACAGTATCTCTACAAAATATCATCTATGTTTACATAGAAGGCATGTTCCTGTTTCTGCACAAAATAATAGCATTAGTGATCAGTGAGTTTCACTCTGTAAAAGAATCCTAGCAGACAATAACTAAACTTCACTTAAACCAAATCTGTCATCGGTAATGGCAACTTGAGAAAATTTCTCCATCAAAAACTTTCATCATAAGCTTGAGCCGGGACCATAGTTGCTAACATCCCTCTAGCTTTCCCCGCTCCAACTTAGAACTTAACCTAACGCTTCCATCAAAAATCAAAGCCTTATTCTAGGTGACTGAAATGTGTAAAAATGATATAGATAAGAATAAGAAACAAAGAATAGACTCAAAAATTAACAAAATTATAAAGCATGCTAAATTACTCAAAAATTGAACCCACTACATGTGCAGATTAGATAACAGAATTCCAAAGAAATGACACAGAAAATGAATAAGAAGCATAGAAAATTGCAAAAGGTGTTAAAGAACTGCAACAAGGAACTGGATACAATGTCTTCAGTCAGCGTTGAAGAATAGCAGGGATGGAAAAGGGCTCGAGGTAAAGCAGTAACTATTGTCTGTTCGGTCTTTGAGGCATTTTTTCAAACAGTTCACTGCCTTGTCTATGCTACCATATTTTTCATACACGTCTACCAAAGCATTTTATCAAACAGTTCATTGCCTTGCTGCTGTGGCTAAAAGCTCAAAACAGGTGCTTAACAATGATAACAGCATAATCTAGGAGTTCACTGCCTTGTCTATGCTACCACATTTTTCATACATGTCTACCAAAGCATTTTATCAAAAAGTTCACTGCCTTGCTGCTATGGCTAAAATCCTAAAACAGGTGCTTAACAATGATAACAGCATAATCTAGGAGTTCAATGCCTTGTCTATGCTACCACATTTTTCATACATGTCTACCAAAGCATTTTATCAAACAGTTCATTGCCTTGCTGCTATGTCTAAAAGCCTAAAACAGGTGCTTAACAATGATAACAATATATGCTCAGAGTGATCTAGGAGATGAAGCTCTAGAAGTCTTCCAACAAATGCAACAAGCAGGCATGAAATCAGATCTGTTCACCATTGCGAGTCTTTTGCAAGCATGTGCAGGCAGGTGTTTTTTATAATTGCTCCGCTGCAGAAAGGGTAAAAAACAAAAAAAACACTCAGAAACCCATAAACCCTACACAAAAAAAATGTGATTTAATGGAATAACCATAATTTTGGTAAAAAAAAATCCTCAGAAATCAATCACCCTCTTGAATTGCCAAAAAAACTGCCAAAAACCCGAGTCTCACCTCTATCTGCCATGCAAGCTTTCCATGCATCTGTGAGTCGGTTAAAGGGATGTCTGGTATGCATGAATGCGAAACGTGGAAACATAGACAATGCACGCGAATAACCTTCAAAAACCCCAACAAATTAAACTCTACACGTGCCCAGAAGCTGTATAATAAGGTGTCAAACATGCTGTGATCAGACTGCACGTGGAAACCCTGTTCCTCGCCTTCACGGGACCAACTCAAACATTAGATTTAATTTTAATTTTTCCCCCTACTCCCTTCTGATTGGTGCCAAGATTGTTTTCTTTTAATTTGTAAATGAAAAAATGCGAAAAACCCCAGGAAAAAACGGACCAGCCAATCAGAAAAATTAGCCAGGAAAACTGAAACTACAGTTTAATAGCAAAATTCACTGGACCATAGGTTAAAACATTTTACCCGATTTCCAAGAAGTGATTAATTGAAAAGTTTGCTCACCGAGGCAGGGACTAATAATTATGTTCAAAGCCTATATGCTACCACCTCCCAGGCCCCCTAAGGAAAATTTCAGCCACCAACTATGAGAAGTGCCATTCAAGAAACCACAAAATGTTAAAGTCATGTGCTATGCATTCTTGGCTGGCACAACCAAAGGGATAAATGTCTGCAAAAAGAATATGAGTTTTGAATAGAGGACATTGGAGATTGGACCATCCAAACTCTCCACCATGGCATAAAAACAAAAACCAACTTCACTTTTCCCTACTCGATCAAAATGAATCCAACGCATTAGCATTTTAAATTTTTATCTTGAAATCCAAGATGACAACCAACCATCCAGCTCATGGTTCAATCAATAGCCAATAGGGCAGTGCACATCTACTTTCACTAAAATTGTGATAATGGTTGACAATTATGTTCAAAAGCAATCAAACACGATGGGGGATTTGTTTTTAAAAAAAGTCACCAATAATAAACTTCATCATGCCCACCCTAACGCTGAAGACAACAACAAATGCAAAGGGCCTTGCAATTCATCAACAAGTCTCTAATCCTAATCAGAATTTCAAAACCAAATATCAAGTGACAATTAGGCCACACAATCAACATAGTTTTGGAAAGGAATCTTCAAACATGACTGTTTTACAATTATAATTTGACTTGCTGACTACTCTCCCAACCCAAAAAATTATGACAACCTGGATCCCCACAGATGAAAGTGAAAATAACATTTTTGTTTAAATTTAGACTCTGCTTAAATTTTAGACTCTACAAGTAGAATTTAAATCTCCACATATAAAGGTTTGTTCAATGGATTTTCAACAAGTGAGGTCATCCTCTATTGATTTTCAACCAAAGAATGTTTCTGACATCTTTCTGTTTCTTCAACAAGGCCTAGAATCAACTGTCATTTTTTGTGTTGTTATTGTGATAAGTTCAAGCAGCCTTTGTCTTAATATTTCCCCTTGGGGTCATAAAGTTGCTGCCACCATGAAAATAAGGAGAATCCTAAGACTGTATGAAAATTCTATAAATGGGACTCTCCCCTATTGTTGTTAGGGGTTGATCACTGCATACTCACATTAGAAAGAGGAAGTGTGCAACTGCTAAAAAAAAGTCATGGAGAACAGGAATGTAGAAGAGGAGAGAAAGATTACAAAGAATGGTTCTCAATTTACTATCATACTTGATGAAGAGTGTAACAATCAGAAGATATGATGCCTTCCAATAAATATGTAAATCAAATATCTTGTGTATGTATTTCAAATTCCTATTACAAACTTGTATAGACACTAGAAACTACAATTTTTAATATGTATACTTACATATAATTATCTATCGGCATACCCCTTGCACCCCTTCTGGATAAAGAAGAAAATTCAGGTTACATCAGAGAACAGAAGCAGTGGTGCCAAACGGCCATATAAAACATGCTGCTACAGGAACAATAAAACAAACAATTCCAGATCACCATTAAAGAAAGCAAAACATGCTGCAGTGGAAGGTAAGGTCCACTCTCTAAACAACCCCTTTGCCGCCTTTACCAATTTCATACTTCTCACTTGGATTTTCCGTTGCTTGAGAAATTTCTGCAGGCACTTCTGCACCAGTTTCGAGCGTGGATCTCCTTTTGGGGGATAAAAGCATCCACAAAATCTCAGCTACTAGGAAACAACTACAAAAGACCACAACTGCTACAATCACAACAACGACTGTATGGACTTTGCCCGGACGTTTGATTTTCTTATTAGGGAGACGAAAATCGCCCCTGCATCTACAGAAACTCCCTTTGTTTTCTGTTGCACACAAATCTGGATTGCCAGTGAATGAGCTGGAGGACGAATTCCATAACTTCAACCATGACTTGGGTAGGCATCCACTCAGCTGATTATTGGAGATGTTTACTGCATCGAGGGACAACAGACTGTCAAGCGCGGGTGGAATGATGCCAGAGAGGTTGTTGGATGACAAATCCATTCTCTCTAGTTTTTTCAGATTTCCTAGGGCCTCTGGAATTGTTCCACTCAATCTGTTATTGCCTATATTTAAACCAATTTCTAAATTTCCTAGATTTCCAAGTGATGGCGGAATTTGACCTTGGAATTGATTTTGCCCCAAATTTAGTTGCAGTAACTCTCTCAATTCGGACAACCAAGCTGGAATGCTTCCGCCAAAACGGTTTCCTTGTAAAATTAGATGCTGCAAGTTCTGTAGACTGGCTAATTGGTCCGGTAGAGAATCACTGAATGAATTAAAACTCAAGTCCAGCGAATACAAGAGAGAAGTATTACCTAGCTCCTGAGGAAGCGGACCAGTCAGAACATTAGAGGAGAGGTTCAAGTGCTGTAGCTTGGAGAGTTGTCCTAATTCTGCAGGAAGGGTACCATTCAGTTGATTCATGGACAGGTCAATGGAGCTCAGATTTTTACAGTGCCCAAGGCTCCATGGTATTCTTCCTTGCAACTTATTATCACTCATTTCTAGAAAACCAATAATAGAATTGGAACCCAGAAAATCTGAAGGAATAGCACCAGTTAGATTGTTGTGGCTCAGGATCACTCGCCTCAAGCTCCGGCATCGACCAATCTCTGGAGGAATGTTCCCTTCCAACTGATTGTTTCCCACGTCTAGAATCTCCAACCGTCCGGAAGAGCAAAGTGCCGGAGGTATTGTGCCGTTGAGCTGATTCTTATGCAAATAAACCTCTGTTAGATGCCCACAATTGGCAATGGAAGAGGGTATCTCTCCTACTAAGGAATTTTCCCCCAACCATAATTTGGAGAGTTGGGTGAGATTCCCAACATTTGACGGAATCTCTCCGCTCAAATTATTGTTATGCAAGTAAATCACTTCCAGCAGTGGAAGTTCAAATATGGACAGGGGAATGGTTCCGCTGAGGACGTTATGATAGAGCAACAAAATTCTCAGACTTTTGATGCTACCCAGTTGAACAGGGATTTGCCCGTGGAGATTGTTGTCTGAGAGATCTAAAGACTCTAACTCTGTGCAATTTCCTAGCTCAGGAGGAAGGGTGCCGGAGAGATTGTTAGAGCCCAAGTACAGTTCTTTCAAATTTTGTAAATCACAGATAGCTGAAGGCACCGTTCCAGAGACTTGGCTTTGAGTAAGATTGAGTGTACTCACCGTGTTATCTGGATGACAACTGACTCCTTTCCAGTGGCAGGGATCATCACTCGAAGCGTTCCAGGTGCCGAACACATTGTGAGTTGCATTGAAATCATTCAGATGACAGGTGACTCCTTTCCAGTGGCAGTGGTACTCAACGGAGGACTTCCAACTGCTGATAAGGGAAAGTAGAACGGCTCCATCATTGTTAATTGCTTCAATGCAATATGTGTGAAATGCTAACACAATAAACACCAATTGTATCACTTTCACTGTAAGTGAGCTCATTCTGGATTTTTGGAACAATCAGGCGTTTCCTAAGCGGTGAGTGTAATTTGGAGCGAGGCAAGGCCTTTTATCCTGCTTCACATGTGTGAGTGCTTCATAGTGCTTGCCAACGTTGTTAGGTAGTTTGGGTCCCGTGTTTATTATTCCCGGTCAAAAGGGGTTTCTTTTTCTTCTGGAAGTATCGGTGAAGTTATTTAGGTTAAACCTGCTGCTAAATCTAAACACGCGGTGTGTGTTGACTACAAGCAAGGAAGCTCTGAAAGAAATAAAAAAATTATGCGTTTCTTCAGTTTGGAACAAAGGGAATGAGTCAGGCAAAGGTTATGGTGGAGTTATAGTGCTAATAGGTGAGAAATGGCAGGGAATTGTTGAATTCGAAAAAGAAGACGCAAATAAACAGTACATATGGCTGCAAATAACAGAAAATGGGGTGACTTTCAGATTGGCTGCTTGTTACTTTGCTCCAAAAAATTCTAAGTTCTATAAGAAGAGAAATTTAGACAATGAAGACCCGTATGCCTCACTAAAAAGAGACATATCTATTTTCAGCGCACTTGGAGATGTTGTCTTAATGGGTGACTTTAATGCAAGGACAGCTAATAATCAGTCTCTTCAGCTGAGCAGGGATGAAAAAGGGGAGAACAATCCTTTATGGTTAGAGGAAGGTGGAGATCAATATTGGGAAAGAACATCCCAAGATGACAATGGGGATGTGACCCCGTTTGGGACTGAATTACTTGGGCTTTGTAGTCTGTTTGGCATGGTTATTTGTAATGGGATGAGAGATTGGCCAAAGTCGGGGGGTATCACTTGCAAAACGTATAATGGTCAAAGTGTGGTGGACTATGTGATTTGCTCTCAAGGTTTTGTCTCTAGATTGCTAGAGTTTGATATTGAGGACTGCCCTATTGGGATGAAATCTGACCACTTACCTCTTCTGGTTAAACTCCGCATGTCCCCAATCAGCCAACACATTAAACAGGTTCAGCACATGCAAAATAAAACCCTCCCCAAGGGTAAAATCCTCTTGAATAAAGAAAATAGAGAAAGATTTAACGCTGTTCTTAAACAACATTTCCATGATTTAAAAAACAACGGAGAGGTCAAAGCAACAAAGGATGGGGACATCCACATTCACAGCAATTCGCTGATCCCAATAATTCACAAGGCTTTAAATGCATGCAAAAGGTCCCACCCCAAGATGAGGGCTACAAACACTTTCCCGGCAAATCCTTGGTATGATGAAGAATGTAAGGCAGCCAAGAGATCACTAAAAAAGAAAGGAATGGACAAAGAGTACAAGAAAAAATATGAAAAATTGGTGCAGTCAAAAAAATATGATTATGTAAATGAAAGAAGGAAGGAGCTAATCTCGCTTGGAAAACAGAACCCTAAAGGTTTTTGGAGAGAATTGCAGCAAAAGAAAAAGAGGACTGAAAACAGTATTACAGATGGCCAATGGCTAGAGTATGCTAGGCTTCTTTACGAGCGGGTTCATGAGAAAGACCATCCACCTGTTATTAACACATCAATGGAACTATTCACTGTGGATGATATCAAACAAGGAATAAAGAATTTAGCAAGTGGTAAAGCACAGGACATAGATGGGTTGCAGGCTGAATTCTTAAAATGGGGGATCGAGACTCTTGCTCCTTACATAAAAAGAATTTTCAATAATGTCAATCAAGAGGGATTTCCTATGGAGTGGACCACTAGTGTGGTCATTCCTCTATTCAAAAGTGGTGATATCAACAATCCATCTAACTACCGTACGATTATGGTCAATCCTATCTTTGGCAAGCTCTTTGGGAGCATGATTGAGCGTAGGATCAGCAGTTGGGCAGAAAATGAGGGCAAAAGAGCAAAGGGACAGGCAGGCTTTAGGTCAAGACACTCTACCATTGATCACTGCATCACCCTTAGGCATTTGGTTGAGAAAGTTTGGAACACTCAGGGCGAGGAAGCTTATTGCTGTTTTGTTGATTTCAAGAAAGCTTTTGACACGGTACCTAGAGACAAACTATGGAATAGAATGGAGGAATTAGGCATCCCAAATGTGTATAGAGCAGCTGTTCACAGATTGTATGAGAATGTTAGAGCTAAAATCAGAACAAGGGATGGTATGTCAGAATGTTTTGGTAGCGACATTGGAGTTAAACAGGGCTGTCCTCTATCTCCCACGCTTTTTGGGTTATACATTGATAAGTTGGAAGCTTGGTTAAGCAAGACGGATGGGGATGGTATTCAATTGGCAGGTTATGTGGTGAAGCTACTCTTATATGCTGATGATCTTATCCTAATTTCAAAAACAGCACATGGGTTAAGAGAACATCTGAAAGGTCTAGAACTCTTTTGTCATGAGGTTGGGATGCAAGTGAATATCACCAAGACCAAAATCATGATTTTCTCATTGAATAGAAAAGATAACCAGAATACCTTTCTTTTTGAAGGCAGCCCGCTTGAAATAGTCAAAGAATACAAGTACCTTGGGATTGACTTTCATTATAAGCTCAGTTGGGAGACTTGTCGGACGAAAAGGATACAGGGAGGTTGGAAAGCTTCTTACCTTCTACAAAATAGGTGTAGAAAAGCCGAGCTTTGGGATTGGAAAACCAAGAAAACCCTTTTTGGTTTGCTTGTTGCTCCGGTTGTACTTTATGGGTGTGAGGTATGGGGAAATAGTATGTCAAAATGCAGTTGGAGACAACTAGAAAGAATTCAAAAACATCTAATAACAAGCAGTCTCAAAGTCAAAACCACTGTCCCCTATGAAATTCTTTTAGCTGAAACAGGGTCTTTTCCATTGGAAGCATCGGCTTTAATCCGGTTGATAAGCTATTTAAAGAAGGTTGAAAACATGGATAACCACCGTTGGCCCAAAACAGCTATGAAGGAGACGCTAGAACGTAGGAAGAAAACTTGGATGAAACAAAACCACAAGTGGATGAACAAGTGGGACATCAATTTGCATGAGTGTCCTAGCACCAATAGTGAAATAAAAAGCTATGTGACTGAAAAATTCAGAACTGCCATGTGGACAAACCAGATTGGGCGAAAAAAAGCATACTACATCAAAGAGTTTAACCCGACAAAGGATCATGGTGAAAAAACTTATTTAGGTGCAGATATTAAAGGGAAAGCGAGGTTGTTAGTGGCACAATTGAGGACGGGATCACATCACCTTAGGTGTGAGACCGGTAGGTGGAAGATACCCAAGGAAACTTGGGAAGAAAGAACTTGTATTTTCTGCAATAAAGGGGTTGTGGAAACAGAATGGCACTTCATCATGGAATGCATTGCTTACGAGGATATCCGCACTCAACATGAAAATAGTTTGAAAGTGGACAATATGCACCAACTATTTGAGGAAGATAAGATTAATCAGACGGCTAGCCTTCTAGTCAAACTTAACAGCAGGAGATCTGACTTGGAAAAGAGTATGAAGACAAATTAGGCCTGTTTTGTCTCGGTCCCATAGACTGTTTGGTCTCGCGGACGTCATTAAAATCTTTCATTTCATTTCATTTCTTAGCAAGGAACTAAAAATGTGGGTAATGATAGATTAACAAGTTGAAACTTAAGTGGGATATTAATATTCCAAAGTTATTGCTCCACTTTAGAAAAGGCTATTGTTAGCAAAATGGGATATTTTATTTATTTTTACTAAGGCTTTAGCAATCAATGTCAATGGTTCCTATCAATCTAATTCATTAAATGAATCTCAACCGTTCATCATTTTTCACACTTTTCCCCACTATTTGCTACTTTGTGCGTCTGAGAATTTCAATTTAGGCGATGTGTATATTTGTGAAAATACATACATGCACCAAGATACGGTTGGCAAAATCTTTCTTGATTTATTGGGATCCAGCCTTGACTAAAGATTTTGTTCCTCATAGATTTTTGCTCTCAATTGCAGGAATTCTAATATATAAAATAAAAATAAAAATAAAAATTTGACAATGCTTTTTTGTTTTTAATTGTTATTTTTTACTTTAAAAAGAAATAATATATCTGCATGAATAATTTTTGCAATTTCATCTTTTAAAATCAAAAAATAAAAATGAAAATTACTATAGATCCTAATAATGTATGTATTTCGATTTTAACATTACCACATCTTGTTTTATTTTTATATTTTTAAATACTTATTTTCATTTATTTGAAAGAGTTATTTAATATATTTAAATTAGCATAAATAAAAAACTTTCTTTAGTTAAAAAAATTGATTATATTTTGACTTACAATTTAACTTATATTTTAGTTAATATAATATTAGATTTATAATTTGTTTAAGGTAAATTTTGATTTATAAGTTTATTATATGAAATGTGGATTATATTTTAATAATAACAAAAAAATTATAAATAATTTAATTATATCTATTATTATATATTATATTAAAAAAATAAATATTACTTATATAAAAATGATTAAAATAGTTTTATATATTACAAAATAGATCAAAATTTATCTTAATTTACTTTCCCCACTTCTTCGGCGTACCCATTGCACACTAAGGTGCAATTGCTAGTTTTATATATTATGGAAATGTCTATCTTCCACCATTTAAAGTGCATTTACTGATTGAATTCTTTGAACTTACAAAGAATGTCATATTCCACTATTTTATTAATGTAGTATCTTCCACCATTTAAAGGCATTCTAGAATTTAACTAGTTAGGTAAGTACTCCCTTAAAAGCATTCTTAAATATGTTTTATCAATGTATAGATGCGAATTATATAACAAAATATATTTCAAAAATCAATTCTCTTGAATTTAATTGGTACACAATTTTCATCCGTAAGCGATTTTGGCGCTTCCATTAAGGATTATCATTAAGGATTATTATGGAATGGTGGGTAATCCTACAATGCAACAAATCATACTTAGTATTTATCTATTAATCTTATCACTTGTATAATCCTACATTGTAACAAATCATACTTAGTATTCATCTGTTAATCCTATATATATTTTAACAAATCATACTTCATATTAATTTAAAATATTTTTAAATTAAAATAGTTAAATTATATTGATATTAATATTTTTAATTTTTAAGAAGATTATAGTTTAATCAACAAATTTATATTTAAGTTTTAGTCTTTTTTTAATAACTTCTTTAATTTTTAGATGGTATGGTTAATCTTATCATTCAACCTATTCATTAAATTTAGACTTATATTTTATATTTTGAAATATTTGTTTTATATATAATTTAGAATTTTTGTTTACATTCTTTCATATTAGTGTTATAAATTGACTATTCTTTTCATTGTTTTAATTAAAAAGAGTTAAATTTTTAATAAATAATATATTTTAAAATAATAATTTCTACATTCTTAATACATAAAAGATGTGCTAATATAATAAGTAGGTTTTTCAATTTTACCAAGTAAAGTATTTTTTTAGTTTCTATAAGATGCAGTTTGAGTTTCCAATTTTACAAAGTAAGACTTTTTATCTCTTTTTTCATTCGTGGTATAAAGTGGTAATTATTTTTATTCTTTTAATTATATTTTGATATTTTTAAATTAATTAGAATTTGTACTATTATGCTATACTATAATATTTATTTATTTCATTAGGAATTTTAATAGTCACTATTTAATAAGTGAAAAAAATGTGTTGCTATAAGTAGGATGTTTTCCAATTTTTTAAGTGAGAATAACTCATTTTCATGTGATCTTTACCCTTCTTTTAATATAAACAAACTCATCATTATAATAATTTAATTTTAAATGGTACTGTTTTTATATTGAAAGTAGGGAAAGTCCCCTAAATCTACGAGTTCAATAAAACATCCAATAATTTCTTCTATTCAACACTTATTTATCTTGTCATTTCTTATTGTAACAACAATTAAAAAGTATCTTGACTAATACTAAAAGATGTCAAGTACTTCAATTCTAGATCAATAAGCTCACAAAAGGTATCCATTAACACCACCTTGACCTAGCACAAGTATTGATGTAAGGTAGATAAAATTGGAGAAATAAACAAAAATGATTGCAATTGTAGTTTCTAGAAGATAGGATCAAAATATAAATTATTTTCTATTAATTTTTAAGGTTTGAAGATACATTCAAGTTAGAGTATTTTAATTGCGTAGCATAAAATTTCTAGTTTCAAAAGTTTCAAAATAAATGCTTTGTAACACATCATCATATGAACCCCATTATAGGAGATAATCCATTTCCTACCTCACATCATCATATCAACACCAAAAATACACGTCTTTTGGTTAAGGGATATCCCAAACTTTGAGCCTCTTTCAAAAAATTATCTACACATATGAAGTGATCCTCTTTCTTCTTAGAGAAAAATGTGAGACCATTTTTATATATCAAGATAATCTCATTGATTAGTTCCATGAAATAAATATCCATCTAGGTAGCTAAAAGGTCTCTCCTATGTTTGATAAGATGAAGGGAACCTTGGTGTATGCAAATTTCCCCTAGTTAGTGGTGAATGCTTTTTTATGTTGATACTCTTTTTCACGCATGTGTATTTGTACCTTGAGGAGCCATCCCAATGAGATAAATACTTAGAACCAATGCTTAAAGAGAGGAAATGAATAATGATCTTAGAGAGAGGATTTGTTCAAATCTTTGAAATTAACATTGAATCTTATTTATCCACTCTTCTTCCTTACTAGAACTAGTTTAGAAACCCATGACGAGTGTTTAAATAATAAAATGATCTTCAATTAATAATTTTAATTAACTTCTAATTCATTAGTGTAATGGCATGAATTTTCACCCCTCACAAAATTCCTCGTTTATGTACCTCCCACCTTAGATAAATTAAATTTGATAATGCTATTCCGCGTCCTTCATTCGCTTCCCATCCACTTGGTAGTTGTTTTTAGTGTCGGTGGAGGATATTTTGTCAGGAATGCTAGCGTGATGAGTGGACATCTATTCGGCGCACTTCTGTCCTGACAAGATTCCTACCTTTGGAATTTGTAGAGGCGTTACAACTCTCCATTGGCGATGAAGTGTAATGTTCTTGTGCCCTTGACCAACCTCGAATGGCTCCTTTACCTCCAATTTCACTTTCAAATGTCTATCTTATTCACTCATTCACTCTCTCTAGGACACTTTTTGACTCTCTTAGCAAATTCTTGATCATTCTCACTTCTACATGTCACTTCATTTAAACATAACATTTTCAACACTTTTAAAGCTGCAAGTTCATACTCTACTAGTTTTTCTCCTCTCCTTGTTGCAACGATGTTGGCATCTCCAAGCTTGCAAGCTCACATCTTCCTTTGGGTGCCTTGAGAGCATCTTGTTGGGGAGGTGATATCCATTCACTTAGCATCATTGTGTTGTTTTTGTAGTATATTGTTGTTTAACATAGTGCATAGCACTTCCATTTCAATACTTCTCTTTATCATATTTCTTTATCATTGCTATACTAGTTGTTCATGGAGGTGGGAACACCAAAATAGCGGTTTGATTGTGGCAAGCCCCAAAACAACCACAACATTTTCCTTGTTCTTCTTTGTGCAAGTTGCTCGCTAATTGAAGTTCTCAAAGACCTCAACTTGTGGGTTCAAAGGTCCATTTATACCACCTTTACTCTTGTCAAATTCTATTTTAGTGTTCTTAAAGTATTCTTCTTGCTATTTTATTTATTCAATTACTTTCTTCTTTTTGTCATCGCATAAAATTATAGCCATTAGGTCTTTAGTAGGTTTTTGTTAATTTCATACTGTACCTTACACTTGTTGTCCATATGAATGCCAACACCCAATTGAGATGCCAGTGTGGCGCGTTGTTGTTCGTTCTTTATGTTGGAGTCCTCTAGGAATGAGTTGCCTAAGTTGTAGTATAGATTACAAAAACTTGCTCACTTGACTTCTTGAACCTCTCGAGTTGACAGAAGGAAAGAGGCAGATCAATTGTCTTTCCTTCTCACCCCCTTAAACATCAAACTGATCTTAAACAGTCCCTTAGTGTGAGGTAGGTCAGGGAAGCTGATTGTTCTAGACCCTCCTATGACCTGGGGTCCTGAGCAGTCGGCCCCCCTCTACATTTTGGTGAACCTGACATGAACTATTTTGGTTCTATTTTGTAGTGTTGAAGGAGTCTTCTCTTGTGTTCTAGGTGTGTTGTAGGTGTGTGCATTGTAGGGACCCTATTCTTGCAACCCAACCTACGACCCCTAGCAGTGTAGCTAGAAGAGTCCCTAAACGTTGTGAAGCGAAGCCAAAACTAGGTCATTGTCTAATTGTTAAACCCTCGGGGGCTTTTGAGAAGGTCCTTTCTAGTGTACATGGAAGATGGCTTCTTTCATGCATCTTCCTATCCCATCTATGCATCTTGTGAGTGGGTCTCCTGCTATAACCTTTACCTCGTAAGATTTCCCAATGAATACTAATAGAGAACCCTCTCCTTTATACATTCCCACTCATATCAATGGGGATACCATGACTGGCATTCTCGTTGATCCTACATGTTGGGTTAATGTTATCATAGAAGAGATTATGTTAATAAACTTCTTGCACAAGGATGGATACGATGAGTCTAAAAGCACTATATGTACACATTCAATGGGCTTTCTATCCCTCCCATCAATTCTATTACCCTTTAAATCTTGTTTGGGCCTAGGACTATGAATGCCCTTTTTAATATTATCCTGGAGTTTGACTTGTTCAAGGTGAAGCTAGACATTCTTGGCTAGTTTCCACAAACAAAATCCCTTTGGTGGTCCATAAGTGCTTGAAATTCTCCCATGAGGGCTCCATGCACATTGTGCACAACACTGGGTACAAACCCTTGGTGTCGTGTGGGGCTTATTTCATTAGATCACTTATGTTCTGCCCCTATTGGTCTAATTCCCCCAAGGACAGACCTGTTATATCACACTTACGTAAAATACAAGAATTAGGGGCATAGCGTTGAAGGTGACCTATCCTCCTTCTCCCTATGCTATTTCAGTTAAGGCTTCTATGATAGTGTAACATAGGGTTGCCGCTACCTCTCAAAAGGAGAATTCAGTTAAGGCTTCTATGATAGTGTAACATAGGGTTGCCGCTACCTCTCAAAAGGAGAAGAAGGGTAAGTGCACAAAGTTGAGTCCACGAAACGTGGAAGTTTTTGCCTTAACCAAAAAATTGAAATCGACATTAAGGAAACGGGATCCCAATTTTTAAAAATCGGGATCCCGTTTCCCATAGGATTCTGAACCAATGGAAACAGAACGGGATCCCGATTTATAAAATACGGGATCCCAATTTATAAATAACGGGATCCCAAGTTCTATAAATCGGGATCCCATTTTATACTGCTATTTATTTTAAAAAAATGGTTTTCACTGCTCTGCGGATGGGACCTCGAGTATTGGCGACAGCGACTCCACGACTAGCTACAGGTACCCCACCTAAATGCCATTTTGTTGCATTATTTAATTTTGAATTGAAATTTTGAAAGAAATATGTTAATTTAGCATGTTTTTTATTTATTTATTTCACATTTTAATCATTTTTTTAATTGTTATAGTAGAATTCAATAATTGTAAAAATAGACAAAAACTTGCAATGAAACCTAAATATTTTTTAATAAAAATGAAAAAAAAAACCTTGAATTGTGCCTGAAACAAAATTTAACCTTTGAAACTTAAATTGTTCGACAAACCCAAAAATTGATTTTGGAAAACTTTAATTAAAACAAAACAAAAAATTTCGTGCATTTCCGAAAATCCGAAATCGAAAATGAAATGCGTACCAGATTTACAAAACTAAACGAAAGCTTTTGAAACCCTGAATTTGCAACCAAATCAAAGTGCAACTTCGAAATTGAAAGTCCTGAAGTTTGAATTCGAAGTGCACTCATTTAAAAACTTAATTGCTTAAAAACTGAAACCCCGGAATGAACGTCGGAACAAAAATTACTAAAACCCTAAATCGAATCAACAAATCATTTGATTCTTTTTGAAAACTAGGTAATTTCGAGCTCAAAAAACTAATATCTGTATTGCTAAAATGTTTCAAAATTCGTATTTCCGCTTGAAGTGGAAAATGATATATATTAAACTTTAGTTTCAATGGTTGTAAATTATAATTCAAATTAGAAATCAAATATGTTAAAGAATTGTTAAAATTCATAAAGTTTATCTTGATGTTTGTTTGCAAATTTAGTTAGCAAATTCGTAAATCTAAGCACATACAATTGATTCCAATTGGCACTAACTTGTAAGTCTAAATTATTCCAAGGGCCACCCAAACTTCCTAAGTTTGTCTTCCTGTCCCAATCTCTAAACCTGTAAATCTAAACCCATAACACTAAAGCATTGAAATTTATGAACCCTGACCTAATCTTTCATTGGACATACCTAAAATTATGTAGGTTCAATGTCAAGAATGGCTCTATTTGGTAGATTTATAAAAGCTATTATGAATATCTAGAATACCATAAAAGTATAATTATAGCAATTCTAATTGGAAACACTTGGGTACATATATATCGTATGAAATTTAAATCTAGGAAGGTGTCTATCATATAGGTGAGTTGATAATACATGGAAAGAGGTTTGTATGGGAATATATGTATTAAGAAAAACATACCACATGACCTCTATAGGATTTTTAAGATGTGATCCTAGATAATAATCCACCCATCCCCAATCATAATGGATTCTTTAGCAATTAAGAGAGATTCAATAACCATAAAATTACCTATATTTTGATACTATATAGATTTATGTGGAAGGATAGAAATGCATCAATAAGGAGACCAAGATGGAACCATTTAACACCTACAATGTACACCTATTACATGGGAAAGGGAGGAAGTACATCATGATAGTTTGGAGGAACTACATGCTATTATTACAATTTAGAGATCTAGGAGGATGATTCATATAAAAGAAATATAATTAAATAGTTATATTATTTAATATATTATATTAAATATAATATATTAAATAATATAAATATTTAATATCATAAAATATAATATAAGATTACAATTCATGATAGGTAATGTTACAAATACTCTCGGTTTTAATGAGGATTAGGCTTAAGATTAAATTAGGTTTGTAGTAAATAGTTAGGTTACAATTAGGAATATATAATAAATATTAATATAATTATAATACAAATATAAATTAATTTAAATATAATATAATATAGGAATACATTTAAGATTACCTAGTAAAGATTATAATTTAATTAAGTTTCAATTAGGTTTGCAATTCAATTAGGATATTGTTAGGGGTGGGGATCATTTAGTATTCTATTATTGTTAGAGTATGGGTTACATTTAAGATTATTGTTATTTTTGTGATATGTATAGATTGATTATTTTTTAACATCATGATAACTTTTTTTATTAGAGAGGTAAACACTTTTGACCTAGAGCTAGATGGAACCAACGAGGCTATAGTATCACTAAATTTGGACCTCACTAGACATCTAGATCCCCTTAAGCCATCCTATCACCTTAAATCATAAATCGATTTCTTAAGGGGTCCCAATATGACAAATTTCTTAAAGGGATCAAAGAAGTTCTTAAAATTTGGTGAAGGCTCAAGGCAACAAAATTTAACAATAATAAGATCGTGCAAGATTATAATATGAATGAGATTTCATGATCTAGGTTGGTCAGTTGAAACAAGAGTAGATCTCAATCAACTATTCCACAAGAAAATGTTCTTCACTAACTTGCAATTTCATTAAATATTTCAAGGGGCACTAAAAATTTACCCTAATTTTTTTAAACCCTAAACTCTAAACTCTAAAATCTAAACCCTAAACACTAAACCATTCATTTTGTCCTACCCAACACCATAAAGTGAAATTTGGTTGTCTTAGGAAAATCTGCCATATTTCATTCCCTTATGCCATGTAATTTTGTCCTAGGATCTTAATACATGTACATCCCCTTAAGTTATCCTATTACCCTAAACCCTGAACTCTAAAGTCTAAACCCTAAACCCTAAAGCCATAATTTTTTCTTAGGCTCTTAATGAAATTTGGTTGCCTTAAGCAACACCACCAAATTTCATTCCCTTATGCCATGTAATTTTTTCCTAAGATCTTACTACATATATCCCCTTAAGTTATCCTAAATCCCTAAAACCTAAACTCTAAAGTCTAAACCGTAAACCCTAAAGCCATCATTTTTTCTTAGGCTCTTAATAAAATTTGGTTGTCTTTAGGCAACCTGCAATTCAAATTTCACTACCTTTATGCTGATGTAATTGTTTCCTAGGATTCTTGTGATGTAGATCCCCTCTTTTAAGCTATCCTATTACCCTAAACCCTAAACTCTAAAGTCTAAACCCTAAACTCTAAAGCAATCATTTTTTCTTTAAAAGCTCTTAATGAAATTTGGTTGCCTTGGGCAACTTCACCAAATTTTATTCACTTGAGCCATGTCATTTTCTCCTAAGACCTCACTAGACGTAGATCCCCTTAAGCCATCTTGTCACCCTAAATCGTAATTCGATTTCTTAAGGGGTCCCAATATGACATTTCTTAAGGGGATCAAAGAAGTTCTTAAAATTTGGTGATCAAAGTTGCCCAAGGCAACCAAATTTAACAATAATAAGATCCTGCAAGATTATACAATATCAATAGTTAATTGTATTTTCATTCAAATAGCATGTGCCTAGACATATAAATGAGGCTTCATATAATTTCAATATCATTTGTATTCAATTATTTGAAGGCCATTTATATTGAATGGTTTAACTTGGTATTTCCTAAACATGTATCTTACATCTTAAAATTACAAATCTAATGCAGGTTCACTCATATCTTGAAGAACACATGGATCCATTCAATAATATTTGCAATCCACCTCCACGCCATCCATCTCCAACACCTTCACCTCCACCTCCACCCACTCCACCTCGTAACCCCCCACCTCCACCACCTGAAATCAATGAACATGCTCGTTTGCAAGCACAAATCAATGCTTCTGCTAGAACCATCCAAGATCAAATCAACATCATTCAAAATGAAGAATGTGTCGCACCTCCTGTGAGGATGTTTGCATCTACGATGCAAACCCTTGTTGATGCCGCTGTATATGGATGGGATCAGATGACATAGACAATGGCTAGGAGGAGAGGAGAACCCTAATTTTAAGCTTGTTCTACAAAGAAAATGAAGATCTATGCAAGAGAGAGCCATAATAGTTTATAAATTAAAAACAATGATCTTAATAGTTAAGTGAATTTATATAAATTTGGGTGAATCCATGGATATTTTGTGTGATGAATTTATAAATTTGGTTCCAAATGGATATTTTTAGTGACATGAATTTATGATTTTGGTTCTATATGGATATTTTTAGTGACATGGATTTGTGAATTTGGTGGAATTTATGAACTTATAATGAGTAGTATATAATAGTATATATTTTATGACTATCTACTAGATCATGATTTCTTCTGCTGAAAAATTGTAATATATATATATGTGTGTGTGTGTGTGTGTGTTAGACATAAAATGAGATTTTGTGAATGTTTCAAGTTCATTGTTTAGTATGTATGTGCATGTATTAAAAATTTGCATAATAGTTCTTAAATTTTGAAATTTGTATATGTATGTATGTATAGTTTAGTTTAATGATTTGTACGCATGCAAATTATGCATCGTATTTTTTATTTTAAATGTACATGTACATACATTTAATTTTTAATTTTGTATGGACATGCTCTTGAGTTGAACAATCAATGCATATATATGTGCATTTCAATTAAATATATGAGCTTAATATATATGTTGCTCATCCTATTTCAATTAAATATATGATCTTAATTTTTGTATGCACATGGACTATTTTGTATGATTTAATGCGAGGATGCACATTATATCAAGCATATATCATGGATGATTTTAACATTGATGATATCATCAATCCACCACCTCATCCATAGCGGATCATCCCTCCCCTCCACCTCCACCTCCACCTCCACCTCCCCCTCCCCCTCCCCCTCATATGCCACCTCCGGCACCTATGGCATCTAATGAGGCTCGCTTGAGAGCACGAATAAATGATCAAGTTGCATCCTTACAAAATCAAATCAATGCTATGCAGAGTCAAGCATTGATTCCTCCACATGTGAGATGTTTTGCATCTGCGATGCAAAATGTTGTTGATGCCATCAGGATGATCGATTATGATCTTGATAGGCATTGACAAGGCGAGAGAACAAATGAGACAATTTTATTCTGATGGTCTCTCTTATAAACAAATATTAGACCTTAAAATAACAAAAGCCCATCTAGCCCCCTACTTTCTTGACCCCGTTACCCGACAACCCATTCCACCCAACAAATCTAAAATATCCATGAGGTGGTGCATACATCTGCAAATGATTGCACATTTTTGGGATCGATGGTATATGGTTTTGATAGTCCCCCACATGCTAATTGGGAGTTCCCATTGTATTTTTTGAGAAAATTGTATGTAGAGTTTGTTTTGGGGAAAAAGCCCAATTATTTTGATTTTAGATCATTTCAGGGTGTTGGTGGCGGCATGCCACAATAGAGATTAGGGGCAAGGGTTGATCCCCGATGCCCCGTGCATGCAAAACCCCTTGTTGTTGCTCCTGGTCCTCCCATTCCTGCACCTGTACATCATCAAGCTCTAGTCTCAACATTAGGTTCCCTTAGTACACTTGCAGGAGACCTTGATCATCACGCTTCTGCGATAGTGAGTGGGGAGCATAGAGATGATGATGATGATGGAGGAGTTTTTTATGGAGTTGGTCCGAGTACTACTCTAGGAGTGTCGAGACCCGTCCCCCATATATGTACTAGTTGATAAGCCAAATTGTGCTATGAACGTCCGGGCTACACCCTAGTTCGGTGAATGAGGTCACAGTGGTTCATGCAGTTTGCATCGGTTCATTTGTAGAGTTCTATAGAAGAACATCACCCCTAAGGACCTCGACCACGGTATAAATATGCATCTAGATATGCGAACTCATTTTATAATAATAATTTTTATGGTTGTATATATCAAAGAAAAGTTGCAATACATTTTAACAATCAATTTTTTGGTGTCTGAGATGACACTTTTCGATGCAAGGGCAATCATCTGTTCCATGAAATTTACATACATATCGACACCCCGGTCATGCTTAGCAACCCTTATGGGGTATTTTGATTTCAATTTTTAAAATTATATGTAAATCATAAATTATTTAACTTGAGTTTTAAATTTATAATTGAATCCACATATATATTTCCAAATATTCATGTTGGTTTAGGTGAGTCAATTGGCATCCATGTCGATTCCTCCTGAGGGATTTTCAAGCACTCCTCCACTATTGAGCGACATAGATTAGGGGCAGGTACATTTATATTGTAAATTTGTTTAAAGTTTACATTAGTCTAGTTACAATTTTATGAGTTTTGAATTCACTAGATATATGAAACGCATGCATGTACACTTGTAAATATTATAAGCGTTAAATGTCTATGTACATGTATGTCTAGCTTGATACCACAATAAGAATGGGCATTGGGCAAACATTTGATGTTGCAGTTACTGGTGAGGCCACTGATTTCCAGGTTGTTTACAAAAATTTCTACACAAAATGTGCAAACTTGAATATATATGTATATATTAACCTAATTGAATTGTACATGCTTTAATTTTGATCTTGTAGGACTTTGTTAGTGCAACTTTCAGCCCTGACCCAGACATAGTTACACCACCAAGAGGACATGTAGAGCAGGTTTCAGATCAAATGGTAATTTAATTTTTTTATTATATTTAAAGTGAATTATAAATTTTAAATTGAATATATACATATTAATATGATGTTTTCACATATTATTTTTCTGGCACTATAGCATGAGACACATCTGTGGTTGAGCATTAATATGACGAGGTTACGGAGAAAGAGCCTAGTGCACAATATAGGAATCTGATTATATAATTAAAATATGATAAATTCTGAATTAGTGGTCAAAAATAGTGTAGAGTTGTACATCTAATTTTGAATTTCTTTGTCTTGTTTATGTAGATTGATTTAGAGAATTTAGAGGTTTCTTTAGGCGCACCAGAGCATCCAAATGTAGATATGGTGGTAATTTAATTTTATGATGGATTATAAATTAAATTGTCATTAAATCATTTTTTATTGTCTTACATCTAATTTCATCTTTCTCTTATGTACAGAGTGTTTCAGGTCATCCACATAGTCCGCATGGTGTGAAGAGGTCTCTTGATTATAGAGACAATACATGACCTACAAACATGTGATTTTATGTGTTTTATATTTCTTGTTTATCATGTACTCTGTTGGACTTTATTTCATGTGCGCTTAATATATTGGTTTCATGCACTTAATATGTTACATAAATTATGGACTTTATTATTGTTTGAAATTTTAATTTACACATGTACATTTATGCATTTTATGTTCATAGTCAAGACATTAATATAGGACATTAATGTGAAATTTAGTGAAGACTTCATAATTGTATTATATTATGAATAACATACTTTGAGTCAAGTAAATCTTCATATTGTATCCTAAATACAATCCTAATCATTTTTCACAAATTAATGTTGATATTAAGGAAAAAAGTACTATATAACTCCCTTACACTTTGTTCACATGGATACATAAAAAAAATTATGATATTATCACAATGAATTCATGTTCATTTTGAATGTTTATATTTAATTCATAATAATTTATTCCCCATGATAGTCTTATTACCTTATGATTTAAGAATCTTGTCCCTAATATCATTAGACACTAGATTTGGATAGTTTAATATTCCATTAAAAAATAGTTTTCTATGTCTCTTAAGGCCTAATGAGGAATAACTATTTGTTATCTTTAAAAAATTACTTCTAAATTATTCCCTTATTTAGTGTTGTGTACATTTAACTTATATGCTTACTTTTTATTGATATAAAACTTGATGATACTATTATCACCTTTGGTTATAGATATTAAGTCTTGAATTTTGGTGTCCATGTTGCATTTGTTAATCTTGCTATGCAATCTAAACCTACCATGACTCAATTTATTAATATATATATCTTTAAGTTCATCCATCATGGCTAACCTTTGCTATATGTGTTTTAAAATATTTTTATTATTTTGTTGATCGTATGCATGTGCATCTTGAAATTAAGTTTCATGTTCAAAACCAACATAGGAATGTGTAGAAGTATTGAATAATATATAATTAGGATTTATTCTATTATGATCATCAACAATCAAAATTTCTACTTATACATTATATATTTGTTCCTCAGTTTTTTCCTGTTATGTTTCTTGGCTTGTATAATCAAACTATAGTGATTCTTATCATAGTCCTAAAATACAATTAGTAGAATAATTTTAGGTTTAATCTTCTTTTCAATGAACCACAAGATATTTTCCTTCTAATGTATTAATTTTAATTTTGTGAGATAAAATTTATGTGGATTTACCTACTTATTTAGTTCTATAAATTGAATTTTACCTCATTGTTGGTGCACTTGGAATTCCTATACCTTGTGAATATCATGGATATCACCATTCTTTGTTATTTTATTCTTTAATTTTTCCTTAACTAGATTGACAAATAAAGTCATTGCTCTAAACTCTTAAGCAAATAAAATTCTTTATAGTGAAAAAATCTAACAAGGTATTGTTATAATTAGCTAATGTACATATTTATAAAATGACACCATTAGTTTCTCACTAGTAATGGAAAAAAGTGTTGGTACTAAAAATTAAGGAAAGAGGTAATCATTAGAAAAATATAAATTATGATAACATGAGAATGTGTATATGTAAAGCGATTGCTTGGTGATGAATAGTAGTGTACACACATGATAAATTTTAAAAATGATGAATATGGAGCTCAATCCAAAGGAAATTGTTTTCATCATTGTTTCCCCATTTAAAATATCATGATTATTGTGTAGTGTATGAAAAATGAATAAAGAGAGTCTTGCCTCCGTATTATTAATAACAAGAAAAACAGAATATCACATAAAATTATGTACATAAGAAGGAAGAAATAGAAATAGGCCCCACAAAATTTTCTCTGTGTGAATTAAAGGTTAGGGTTATAGGATAAAACTTTGGGTAAAGAGTTAGGATTAGGACACAACTAGAGTTAGGGTTAGGTTTCAATTAGGGGTTAGATACAACAAGGCTTAGGGATAGGATTAATTTACCGGACCGAGGGGTACCCAAGGGTTCAATAAGGGGTTGGGTTCTAATAGCGGTTAGGGTTAGAGTTCAATTAGTATTCTGATTAGAATTAGGGTTCAATTCTAACTCTAATTAAAATTCTAATCTAACCCTATAATACCATAGAAGATTAGAGAATAAAAGCATTAATAAATACTATAAATAATAGTTCATCTAACACTAATTTATAAGTTTCAAAACAAATAATGGCGTCTTAAAGGGTATACAAAAGTCATAATAGAACATGTTAATTAAAGGGGGCGTCTAAAAGGGGTCATAATAAGAACATGTTAAAGGGGATGTCTTAAAGGGTTATAATATGTCTTAAGGGAATGTCTAAAGGGGTCATAATAGAACGTGTTAATTAAGGGGATGTCTTAAGGGGTCTTAAGGGGATGTCTAAAGGGGTCATAATAGAACATGTTAATTAAGGGGATGTCTAAAAGGGTCATAATAGAACGTCTTAAGGGGATGTCTTAGGGGGTTATAATATGTCTTAAGGGGATGTCTAAAGGGGTCATAATAGAATGTGTTAATTAAGGGGATGTCTTAAGGGGTCTTAAGGGGATGTCTAAAGGGGTCATAATAGAACATGTTAATTAAGGGGATGTCTAAAGGGTCATAATGCAGAGCGTCTTAGGGGATGTCTTAAGGGGTTATAATATGTCTTAAGGGGATGTCTAAAGGGGTCATAATAGAACGTGTTAATTAAGGGGATGTCTTAAGGGGTCTTAAGGGGATGTCTAAAGGGGTCATAATAGAGCATGTTAATTAAGGGGATGTCTAAAAGGGTCATAATAGAATGTCTTAAGGGGATGTCTTAAGGGGTCATAATACGCCTAAATATATAGAATATTGATTTGATACATATAAGTACATAGAGTATGTTTAATTTTGTAAGTATGTATGTACATATATGTCATCTCAAAATGATGTTTACAAAATTTGGATATGCCATCTCAAGAACATCTCAAACTCATGGCTAGAATGTAGTAGGTCTTCACACCACCTAATATCAAAAAGGTACAAGCAATATCAATGAAATCATCAAAACATACATATTTTAATTTATATAAAACTATCTATATGTACAGAACTCAAATTTTCATTTAAAAGTATTCCACATGTTTTGGCAGGGTTTGAATCGGGCATCCTCTCCTTTTTGTTTTAAATTATGAGATCAATGCCACCGTGATGGCTTTAGGATACAAAAAATGACAATAAATCTAATTTTAACTATTAATGTCAAAGAAGCAAATATCAATATGTAATCAAAACATGTATTTAGTATAATTTAGCGATAATTACCTATTTTTGCCAGTGTTCCATGTTGTCTAGGATTGGATTTGCATGGACTAGATCCTTTGTGATTAGCCTTAAGGATATATAAAAGAACAATTTAAATCAATTTCAACTAATAACACATGACCAGTAGCCAGAAACATTTTAAATGTATTTAAAGGACAAAATAAAACTAAGAGCTTATGTTTGCAACATTTTGCTTAATCCATTTAATACCATGCATCTCTCACTTTTTGCAAAATGCATCTATGATTGCCTCATGCTCTTCCATAGAAATTGACCATAGTAAATTTTTTGAAGGTCTTCCACGATAGCGCTCTAGTTTTATATTTGTTGCCACCACCAAATGTGAATAATGCATAATCTTTTATGTGTTTCATAGTCTTCGAATGCAGGTAGACCATTCTTTCTTCTCAAGTATTTTCGTAGCCAAGTGCCAACAACCACCACCGATCCTATTGGAAAACATGTTAAAAAACCACCATCAAATAAATTCTCAAAATTTACTTAAGGGGATCAAAGACTTGTTCTAAAAAATTGCTTAAGGGGATCTAAAACTTGTTATCAAAATTTGCTTAAGGAGGTGTCTTAAGGGGATCAGGTACACGTTGGATAATGAAAGCCATCATCATCTTCTCGAGGGTGTTAACAGCTTATGTTTAGTTTCCACACAACGAGCCAACCAATATTCTGTTTGCTCTTCATTCCCCTCAGGTGGAATAACTGCATACACATGTCCTGCCAACAAAATTCGATTTAATAACTTGTGCATATACATATAACTAATTTAGTATTAAAATAACTTAATAAAAGCAAATAAAATGAAATAAATTAAATTAAAATTACCTTCTTATACAAAGATTACGAAACCGATCATAATCTCAAGATGCAAACAATTGGTCCATTTCTTCAATAAGTTGCTCATGTGATTCATATTGCTTCTCTGAGGTGTCATGATCTTTGCTCCCACCGTTAAGCCCCATTCTATAGTACACAAGCTTCCCAATCTCCTGAGATACAAAAATGGAAAAAAACATGCAAGCTCCCTTGTCCAAATAGTCCATGTGCTTGCCGTCGCACTCCTAAATGAATGCCATTTAGTAGATCCACTAATTGTCTTACAATCAACTCTAGATACAATGTTTCTTCTTCCACCAACCAAAGAATGATGAAGCGTAGAGTAATCACTCGAACCAGGTGCGAGATAATCTTCTATTACACCAATCCACAATCTCATGTGCATTTTTCAAATTTTTCTTGGATCCTGGGGTACTAATTGTTCTCTAGCAAGAATTCTTTTGACACATGCACCAAGTCCATCATGTTCTCCTTTACCATGCCTAGCTTAAAAAAAACTCCATATATGTTGGAAATTAAGTTCCTTGTGAACCCTACTTAACCAATAGAACATTCTAGCATTTTTGAACTACCCCGTACAATTATCTGACCATATGAGGTGTTCTTTCATATGGATTCCTCTTTCTTTTAAATTTCTATAAAATATACTAAAACAATATTGAACAAACTCTGATGAGTGTAACCGATTGTCACTCAAATAAAAATGATACTCCCTCAAAACTTTTCTGTCATCCTCAGTGCTATCATCTGCATGTCTATAAACAATATGGACAAACATAGCTACTTGCACAGAATTATAAAATTGAGATTGAATTTCCTCTTGCAGAGCGAGAGTATAATTCTTCGCAAAATCAACCACTCAAAGTATAGTACCAATTGGAAATGTGTTTCTACATGCGTGAAATTGGCCATCAAGCCATCGAGCATGTTCAGAGTGCATAACATATTTTGGTACAATTTTATTATTAAATTCACTCATAAATGCATGCACACTAACTTTTTCTGTAACTAAATCACAACGCTTTCCTATTTTTCCATCTTTTAAAGAATAGTGAACATTCCTAAATCTTTTGGCGTCTACTAATTGTTGTCCAAAATCATGATCAACACTTTCATGCAAACAAATTCTTAAAAATGAAAGATTTCCACAGTTAATGCATTGTCCATAAATACAAGAACTTAAATAAAATAATTTATCATTAGATTTTTCACAAAACAAACCTGAAATAAACTCTCTTATTGCTTCAGGTGGCATATCAATACCACAATCCTGTATAATCATGTTAGAATGCAAGGTACAACGTATATATCGAAAAACATCATAAAAATAACGAAATTGAACATGTATTTTACAACAACAAGATATTCGTTGCTTATTAATTTTTACATACCGGGGTTTACATTTTTCAAAAGACCTTTGACTTATTTTAATATTACCAGGTAACACTGAATTGCTACAAAATTTTCTATAAAATTCAGTTTGTGTTGTATCTAATAGGTGTTTTGGGTGAGGATCGCGAACTTTGGACCCCACCCTTAATTTTAAAACATCTCTAGCATTAGATGAAAACCTAGTATTATCATGCCAATATTTTTTGATCAAAAGATTTAATTTGACATTCAATTTTTATATCGGATCTACATTAATTAGTCCATGACTCCAACATTGATTGAAAGGATCATTTTCTATACTTTCTCTTCTTTTTGCCGCTCTTACTAATGTTTTAGGATGCATTTTTAAAACTTCACTAATATTGCTTACCATTCTTTTATTCAAAGTTGTTTTATTAACTATAGCAGTAGTTATAACTCTTCTTGCTGCGTTTTTATCTTTAGATCGACTATTTTTCTCAATAGATTGAATGGCACTAGCAACAATAGACATAGCATGTTTTAATGATTGATCTTTTCTTTTTGGTTTAACATAAAAGCCTAACCTTTCATTACTTTCCTCATTTTTTGTATTCTCATCAATTGCATCATTAGTTGACATTGAAATGCAATTTTTTTATGATAAAAGAATTTGGTGTATATTCTATTCGCATGTGTTCTTATTTGCCTCCAAGAAATTTGATCAGGAAGATTATTGAAAACACCACTTCCAATTTAAAAAAAAGTATTTTCATTAAATTCAACATCACATTCTAGATTTTCATCTTCATTTTCATCTTCATCTTCATTTTTCATTCTAAATTTTCATCTTCATGTTCATCAACAAAACAGTTTTCATTTTCATTTTCATTTTCATCAACAAAACGGTTTTCATTTTCATTTTCATCTTCATTTTCATTAACAAAACGGTTCTCATTTTCATTTTCATCAACAAAACGGTTTTCATTTTCATTTTCATTTTCATCAAAAATATAGCTTTTGTTTTCATTTTCAAGAAAATGATCGTTTTGATTTTCATTTGCAACAAAAGATGTTTCTTTTTTGTTTTCAACAAATTCTATAAAAGTTTCATCTCTTTGAATATAGTCAATGTCAACATCATTAAGTCCAACATCTTGTAAAACTTCTACATACAAATTTACCATTTCACTAACATGTGGATTTGAAGACGTACCTGGATTTGTGCATATTGAAACATTCTCCTTAACATTCAAAGAGGGATTTGAAGACATAGTAGGACTTGTTTGTATAATCATATTCTTCTCCAAATTGACTCCTTACAAATTAGCTTCATCTACAACTATGGTATCTTCAATGTTTTCATCTTCAATAGTTGTTGAATTGGTTTCTCCACCATCGTTCATTGATTTTATTCTCATTCTTCTTTCTCTTTGTCTTTGTCTCTCTTTTTCTTTATTTGCTTCAACTTCTTGAGGAGTTAATGTCTTTCTTCTCTTATTACGAAATTTATCTCCCATAATTATAAAATTCTCAAGCACAAATGAATGTTAATAGTGAAATACTTCAAAATATTCAATCCAAATTGGAAGTTGAATACCTATTACAAAAAAATTCTTCCTCTTGTGTTCCTCAAAACAAGTAGAAAACTACCACAATTCCACTGTAAAAATTGTTTTCTTCATGCTTCCTTTGAAAAATTCAATCCATATTGCAAATTTCACTTCAAAAATGGTGTAGATGATGCTCCCTTTGATAAAATCAACCAAAAATCAAATTGACCACCTGTAAATACAATAACTTATGAAAAATAATTGATTTTTGGTGCTCTCGGCCGTACATATGAAGTTGCAAAGTTGTAGACTTGACAGTAATTTTGCATAGTGTTTTTAAATAAAATAAACGGGATCCCGTCTATAAAACGGGATCCCGCTTATTATCAAATGGGATCCCGATTACAAAACGGGATCCCGTTTATTAATAAGCGGGATCCCACTCTATAATCAGGATCCCGTTCATCGACATTGAATGTCGGAGCCGTTGTAAAGGTAATGGGATCCCATTTCATAAACAGGATCCCGTTACCTCTACAACGGTCAGAATGCTGTTCGATGGGAACAGGATCTCGATTATAGCACGGGATCCCGTTTATTAATAAACTAGATCCCATTTTTTTAAATTTGAATTTTGTTTTGCATTGTGGGCGGGTTTTTGCCAAGGTTTTTGGTTCTTGAAAAGCATTGGAAGTCTGAACCTAGGCCTTCAACCTAGTTTGACTTGCAAGTTGAAGGCCCTAACAATGTCAAAGAAAAATACCGACTTTGGACATATGGCTGACGACCTTTTTTTCAAAATTTTCTTACGAAATTAAAACCCATTTTAGATCAAACAATGAAGATTCTAAATATGTAATTTTTTTTTGCAATTGGATTATTTTTCTATTTTTTAATTAATTTCTAATAAAATTGGTCCATAAACTTTAAATATCCGAGTTTTTACTATTTTTAATAACTTTTGATCAACATAACATTTTTGACAAGCGGTTGCCGCGAGAGAAAACTTCAAACAATTCTTTTCAGTTTTGAAAAAAATCAGAAAATGATAAGTTTAGGTCATCTTATGCATATGCATTTACATGACGATTTTTCAAGGCTCTTCATCACGCCTAATAAAATTACAAAAATATCAAGAGCAAGCTTCAGTGAGTCATAAAACTTTTCCCAAAAGGATTTAGAAAAATACGATAATTTAAGTCAAAATATGGATGTCGTACACGTGCATGGTATGGTAAAAAAATGACTTTTAAATAATGGTTTTTAGAAATGCCTATTAAAACTCAATTTGTACAATCTGAGTATTGAAATAAATTACATATTTGAAAACTAGACTCCAAGCACTACATTTTATGATTAGTGACTTTTTTAAAGATTTCATCTCTAAGTGCTTCAAATTTTAAGGTCAAATGTGTCAAATACTGAAAATAAGGGAAAACACCACTTTTTGGCCAAAAAGTGGACTCAACTTCTTGCACACACCTAGAAGTCTACTAAGAATCCTTCTTCTTATGCAGTTCCACCTACTTCCGCCTCTCGTCTTGTTGCAACACCTTCGACTTTCACCCCTATGCATCTCTTGGGGAGTCTGATGGTGCTCGCTTGGAAGAATGCCAAGTGTCAAGTGTTCAACTTTCTTGTCTTACACTAGTAGAATTTGGAAAATAAATGACTACGTGACTACAAATTTTTTGTAATAGTATTTGGAAAATAAATGACTAATTTGGTCATTAGGTAAAATCACAACTAAATGACTAAATACATGACTAATATTAGAGAAATAAAAATGACTAAATAAATGACTATTACTCTATTCTTTTTTCTTTCAAATTTGATCATAATCCATAGAGCTTAAGCCCCCCTCATGGGACCCCTACCTAAGCGGGCCATTTGGCCGCCTAGGTTGCTTGGTGCACCAAAAATACCTATTGTGTGAAAGGCATTACCTCTCGGTGCAATCTTAAGGCCTTCACATATTTTATAAAAAATTTAAACATTTACATTCTTTAAATTTTAATATTGCTCATTATGTTAATGAACCATTAATGTTTTTAACTATGATTTGAAGGCCTGTCATGAGGGCATGATGCATAGCAAGCAAGAGACACTACTACATAAAAGGAGGTTTTAAGACATTAATTTAAGACAAAATATTAGTTTTGTCTTAAATGCATATTTTATATTTAAATTATATTTTTAATTAGCAACATCAAGTTTCCATAGTCCATGATAATTAAGTGTTAAAGTTTATGGATTTAAACTGTGTGAGTTTTTTAAATCAACGTTTTAGATCACACTCCATGATCCATTATCAGGATGATTTGCATGCAACAAGAGAGAAGAAAAATAGAGTGAGATAGTAGACTTGGAAGGATAAATAGCTGAGGAGAAGAGAGGGCTAGAAGACAATAAGCTAAGATTTGACCAATGAAGAAAAAAGATAATAAAATGAATTAAAGCAACTTACCCCTTGATAATAAAATAAAATAAGACGCAGGAAACTAAAGAGAGGAGATAAAGAAAAACAAAAAGAGAACAATGTAATCAAAGAACCAAAGCAAAAGAATAATTAAAACATCAAATAAATAATTAACACACATATATATATACATATATATATATACATATATATATATATACATATATACATATATATACATATATATACTACATATATATATATACATATATATACATATATATATATATATATACATATATATACATATATATATATACATATATATATACATATATATAGCATATATATATATATATACACATATATATATACATATATATATACATATATATATATATATATATATATATATATATATATATACATATATACATATCAAAGAAATAATAAAGAATATATAAATATGTATATAGTTTATTATTTCTCATATATATAATATATATTAAAAATTAAAAATATAAATTCAAATGTCTTAAATTAATTTTCTAATTGTCTTAAATTAAGACAATAAAAAATATACTTTTTCTAAAATAATTTTTTATTAATAATTGTAAAAGATTTCTAGATTCAATTGTGTTAATTTTTTGCATCAACGTTTTGGATCACACTTCGTGATCCATCATCAAGATGAAAAATAGAGCACAATGATAGAATGAAAAGATGCAGACCAAGACAAGCATAAAAAGGTATGAGAGGGGGAGGAGTGAGAAGGAGTTGTGCACGAAACAAGGCACAAGAGGGCAATAACTTGACAAGAGAGAAATTCATAAAAAGCACACAAGAGACAACAAGCAATAAAATTGATAAAATTTAATCAATTTAAAAGAAAAAGAATGAAATAAAATGAGGAAAAGCACAAAAGATTGCTCAAATAATGTTAAATAAAAGAAATCAAACATTAAAGAATCAAAGCAAAAAAATATATCATAATAATAACATTTAATAGAGAGACAAGAAGACTACTAAAAAGAAGATAAGAAAAAACCAAAAATTGAAAAAAAGATCAATTTTATTAATCCAAAAAAAACCTAAATGGTTAATGAAGAGAAACTAAAAAATTCAAAGTAATAAATAAGAAAATAGAAAAAATGAAATACACACAAAAAATGCATATGAAATATTATATATTTTTGATAATAAACTTGTATTAAATGTACAAGCCTAAAATAAAATGCATTATAAAAAATACATCAAAGAATCAAAGCAAAAAAATATAACATAATAATAACATTTAATAGAGAGACAAAAAGACTACTAAAAAGAAAATAAGAAAAAACCAATTTTTTTTTTTTATAATTTCCCTCCACTCATTTTCACTCCTCATTCAACATGTATTTTCCTTTTCCCTCCACGATGGCATCAAGCTAAATTTCAATAGTAGGCTGCATGGGATTTTATGTGGTAGAAAAGCCACCAGTGGTGGTGTCAAGACTCCAAATTGTGCAAGGAAACTTCTTGAAGTCGAGTCTTCTATTGGAGAAGCCCACGATCTAGAGGAGCCCAAGCCACACACACTGCCCATTACACTTTTCCCATTACACTCTGCCCATTACACTCTTCCCACTGCGTCCACATATGATGAAGGTAGGGACTTAGGAAACTAAAGAATTTTTTATTTAGGAGTGTTATTGGCTTATTAATTGATTATGATATGTTGCCCCATGCATTTAAGCTTCTCCACGATGTTCTATAAAGATCAACTTTAGATACTTAAGTGTTCTGTGTTCCTGTGGCATAGTAGTTTGGAAATGTTTAATAGTCACTCTTTCTTTCCATTTTCCTTAAACAAACTCCAATAGTCATCCATTGAAACTACTTTGTTCGAACTTTCCCCAAAGACCTTGCCCATGTGATGAATAGTTGTAGAAAGAAATATATACAATTACTAGAACTTGAGATTCACAAAGCAAAACACATGATTAACCATTTAATTGATGTATACAATAGTTTGTTGACCAATCAATATAGAAATCTTCCAACTCTTTCATTTGGTAATCCAAAAAAAATGATCAATTAATGTGTACAAATACAATTCTTACTATTGACATTATGCTGAGAGAAATAGTCTTGAAAAGTAGGTACTCTATTATTGATACATAGGTACACTACTTTCAAGAGGAAATTCCACTAAAAATTTTCATCAAAACTACTTGTATTTAAGAATACACTTCACCACAAACTATGGTACCCCATGCCTTTGAGCTTGGGCACAATGTTCTATAAAATATCAACTTGAAACACTCCAAATTTTTGTGTTCTTGTGTCAAGTAGTTTGAGAATGTTTAATATTCATTTGTTTGTTCTATTTTCCCTAAGCCTACTTTGTAGTCATCCTTTGAAACTGTTGTGTTCAAAGTTTCCCCAAAAAACTTGCCCACGTGATGAATAGTTGTAGAGAGAGCTATATACAATTACTAGAACTTGAAATTTAATGAAGCACACAATTAATTGTTAATCTATGCAATAGCTTGCTAAACAAACAATATTGCAATCTTCCAACTCTTACATTTGGTAAACCAAAATCTTTTATCAATTAAGGGGTACAAATACAATTCTTACCATTGATGTTATGTTAAGAGGAATAGTCTTGTAAAGTAGTTACTCTTTCATTGACACACATACACTACTTTGAAGAGGAACTTCTATTGAAAGGTTTCATCAAAATAAGTTGTATTTAAGAGTATAATTGACCACAAACATAATTTTTGGAAACAATTCTCTTGCCTTGTCTATGCTTCCACATTTTCATGTATGTCTAGCAGGGCACTTGTAACTACAACATATGGCAAAAAGTCCCTGTTGAACATATGCTTTAATGGATGTCCCTCCATTATTACTAGATATATAATGTAGTGCAAATTATTATAGTGCAAGCCTATTTCTAGATTGTTTCATTTTGCACTACCAATATTCTCGACAAGAACATTGACCTTGTTTAAAATGATGGAAATGGTTCACATCTCTTAGAATAATTTCTCTTGCAAGTGTTTGCATTTACTTAATTATCCTAGATTTATGTAAAAGAGATTGTTTCATAATTGTTATCCCATTCAACCATCATACTTCCCTTTTGCTACAACAAACCACTAGACTCACTCTTCTCTTATACTCTGTTAGCCTATTATGATGTTTCTCAGGCCTCCAAAAATACCTTTTATCCCTTCTCAGACCTACTGAAAACATTTCTGTCACTATTCAAGTTTTCTTTAGCTCTTATCTATGCTCATATTTCTGCCAAGTCTGTAGCATTGTCCTCACTTGCTTAGGATTGTGTCCTCCTTAGTTACACCTAGCTTATTTAACCAAGGACAAGAGAATAGAAACTTATCTACATAAGTACATATCATCCACTGACACTTTTCCCTAGCTAAGAAGTATGTAATAATGTCTGATCACATAAAGGACCGTCAAAAGCTTGATAGTCTTCCATTTTAAAAACAACCCTCTCATAATTTTTTCCTTGAAGTTGAAAAGCTTCTTAATGTAATCCTTGAAGGAAAATTTGGGTACTTGAGTGAGAAATAACATATGATAGTAGTAGTATCTTTTGAAAGGAATTAACTATTAGCAATATCTTCTGAAAGGAATTAACTACAACTAATCATATCCAACTAAGACTCCAAATCTAGAAATAGCTTGTAGAATATTTTCACTAGCCCCCTTTTCACTCTTCACATATGGAGGTCAACATGATGACCATGAAGATCATGGTCCATGATGAATCTAGTTGGCAGAAGAACTAAGAAATATTATAGAAATCCCTGTTGTTATTCTTTGATGGATGTCGCTTCATTATTACTAGATATTTGATGTAGTGCACATTATTATAGTGTAGGCCTATTTTTTAGTTTGTTTCATTTAGCATCACCAATATTCTCCACAAGAACATTGTCCCTATTTAAAATGATGGAAATGGTTCACATCTCTTAGAGAAATTTCTCTTGCAACTATCTTGGAGATGAATTTAGATGGAGTGTGAAAATCAAAACATACTCGAAGGTTCTTAACAACTCTAATAGTTGTACTAGGGGCCATGTTTAACAAACCAAATGCAATTTCTAACTTTTCACGATGGTGGCAGATAAATGATTCTTTTTTCTTATATTCCATAGCATTAAGTAAAAGTATTGAATTTGGAAATACCCTATTGCCTTCATTGGCCAAGCCAATTTCTCCAATTTTGCATAGCTCTTCCATGTTTGTGGATATGATCTATCTCCTACTCAAAAAAGCATTTACCATTTTATGCCCTTCAATCCAACTACATGTAGTGATAGTTAGCTTGATGTAAATTGATATGCATGAAGGAGAATTTTTTCATGGAGGTATCCTTTGTAGGGGGAGTCAATAGCCCACTGTCATTATTTGAACATATGTTTGAACATTTATTCTTTTCTTTCAATAATATTGGTATGAGTCTTGGAAATTAATATAATGCTTATATTAATTTCTGTCAACTTGGTTATTCACAACTTGAAGATTCTAAAGCAATTTCAAAGTACAGAAGGGAGTGGTGATCCAAGATTATATTTCTTCATGTTCACAAATGGTTAACATGATGATGATGCCCCTAGCAAAAGAGAAGTTCAAGATGTTGTGATAGTATCTTGGCTTAGTGAAGAATCTCATCTTTGCAAGGGGGAGTATTAAGAGTGTTTACCTATTCACTTAGTCCAAGTTATTCTTAGCAGAGCTACACTTTAGTAGCAACATAGTTCAGTGGATCCAGAGCAGCAGCACAAAAGCCTCTCTCCTATGTGTAATTGAGAGATCAACATGGAGAGGGCACATGCAAGTATGCATCATTGCATACGCTAGCCTCATCCTCTTCTAGAAGTAGAATGATTTTTAGATTTTTCGGTTATGTAGGATAAGCCACTAGAGGATTGCATGCTATTCTAGATTTGGAATTATAAGTTTTGATTCTATTTATTTGATTTTTCTATTTTATATTTAGCAGTTAGTTTTTTCAGATTTAACTAGGCACCATCTTTAGCTATAGTTCTATTTTCAAGTAAAGTGCATATTTTAGGAAATTTGACTCATGGAAGATAGGCCACAGTTTTAGTTCCTAGCCTTCTTCATCTATAAAAGAAAGGTTGGGGTGTGAGTGATTCATCAGTTCCAATTTTGAGCTCGTGTAGTGCATTTATTTTCAGATTTAATGAGAAGATAGTTTAGGGTTTGAGAATCCAACACTGTGTTTTCATCACATTCATTTGTAAGCGTAATGTGCTTGTAAATTCTTGTATTTGAATCCATAATTGAATGGTTTGCAAGTTAGGTTTCTGTCTCTCAGGGTTTTCTTGAGAATGAATGACTTTTTATTTTGTTAAATGGTGTGCTAGCCATTAGTATCTTCTTTATCGTAATTATATCATGTACTATTCTTGTTACATCCTTATACTTTTTACATAAGGCATAAGTTTGAATTTGGAAAGGATAGGGTATGTATGCAAGGTAAATAGTAAATCAATATCCTAGTGGTGATTCAAAAACCACCTTTACATTATTTTCACTTCTACTTATATTAGGGTCTACTTTTTTATCCTTACCTTAACTGAAACCTCAATGTTTCTTGAAATTTCTATGTAATCATTTCTACTTATATTATGGCCAACTTTTTTATCCTTACCTCAACTAAAACCTCATTTTGATCTTTCCATTTATACATGATATTGGTAGTGACAATACAAGAGAACATTAATATGGGAATATGTTAATATATGAGTGCAGGTGTCATATCAAGGACCCTTCTCTATATATGTGATGATTTCAAGTTTGTGGATGAGAGAAACTTCCTGCTCCTATTTTTGGACTGGTACGGGGATCAGGCACAATAGTTCCTCAATATGTTTTTACCTCAAGTTTGATGTGGTAGGCATGGCCATCTAAAGACATAAAATGCAATAAAATTTCTATGTCAAATATACAAAATTAACCATAATATTTATAGATTACGTAGAATTAATGACAAAATACTACTACTAATTGATAATTCAATACCAGATGTCACATGATAAATAAAAATGGTTACAAAACCATAGTCTATGTTTAAAATAGACTAGTAGTAAGTGTTGAAACTGCATAATACATGCAAACTCAAAATCAATCCTTATATTGCTCTTCATTGAGAGCAATAAAATTATGACTTAGTTTATTAGAACCACAAGCAACTTTAATGCCACTTTGACTAACTGTGCTATTTCATTGCTTATCTTGTTGCTAATTCTCTTTTTGAACTGTAACTTGAATAATGAGATTTTTTATAATCTCACATTCTTAGATTTCTTTCTCTGTTTTCTCTAACATGCACATTTGCACAAGCCAAGCAATTTTCAAAAACTTACTCGTGAAAATCATGGTTTGTGTAATATTGTCCTTGGATGGGCTTGTTTATAAAATTTGAAAATTTTAAATCTTAATGTGCAAAAGAATTTCATGAAGCTTTGGTTCAAGACAATTAAACAATACTCTAAAGTATTACATAGTATGGGGAGTTTCCCATATCTTTTTTTGACCAATGCCTTCTTTACTTTACTTTTGTCCATAATAGAGAATGTTGTATTCTTTTCTCTTTTATATATCAAAATGGTGTTGGTTTTTTTTATTCTTTATTCATTGTATTTGGCTGAGATTTATTTGAGATATATATCCCTAGTTTATGGATAGTTCTGTCTGGCCATTGGGTGTTGTTATTTATAATCTTGGAATGATGTTTAGCAGGGGAAGAAATCTTATTTAATTTTTTTTTCCTAGTTAATTTCCTAGTTATCTTGTAGATATGCTCAACTATAGTTCCAACAACAACAATAGGTCCTGATAAGCCACATGTTGCAAGCACAACATGGCCTGATGATGGATTGATGGAGAAGCAAGGTCTAGAATTTTGGGAGCATGAAATCAAAGGAGCTGATTTGGAAGGATTCTTAATCTCTAAAATTCCATCCCATCAAAAGCTTTACCGGGGCCAACTTCAGAATGGACTCCGATATGTTATTCTCCCAAACAAAGTTCCTCCTAATAGGTAATTATATTGGGTGGTATTATTTTGAGTAAACATGTAATATTGTATCATTTCATGTATATTAATGAAATTTTTTAAGCATTCTAATTTTCTATTGAACCAATTGCTGATTTGTGTCATCCTAATGGATTCTAGTAGCAAATAGAATAAAATAGGAAATTTTATTCCTCCTCAAGTTTAGTTTTTTTGTTCACATGAATAAACCTGATCGTTTCTTGTTTTCTCTTATAAATTATGCATGTAATTATCAACACTAGAATTGTAAAATTATTTAATCTGAGTCTTCCTACACCAAGAAAATCCTTGAAAGTCTTTGTTCTTTCCCTCCATTCAAAACTTATGTTCAAATTAGGTTGCTCCATAGAGTATATAATTGATTATTGAAGGACTTTTTTGCTTAAATCCTTTTTTGTCAGGTGTTCAATAAGCACTTTATAGGCAGAAAAGTTAGCCCTTGTGCATTTTGCTTGCTTAAATCATTGAAACATATGAAATTCTCAACATCGATGGGCATGAGTTATCTTTTCAAATCTAATTGAACTAAGTGAACAATGTATATTTTTCGCATTTTTTTGTGTACAAATGTGCATGTGCATGCCCTTGTTTAGCTATCATGGACAATTTCTATTGTAGTTATCAATTGGCTGATTGAATATATGGTCAAATTTAGGTCTACAAGCAATCCACCCTCAAAACATAAAACTAATTAACTTCAATTGAACAAAATGTAGATTTCCCCATTTGGTTTGTGTATATATGTTCATATTTAGGATTATGATCAATTTTTGTGATACCTCTTAGCTCTGATACAAAGACTGTGCATAGTTCTTCTTAGTTTATTCAATTCGGTGCTATTAATTTTATCCTATGATTCAAGCTTCAAACCTACCCCTCTCATTAGTATTTGTCTTCCAGAACTGTCTAGAAGAGGGTAATCAAAATCAATACTGGAATATCTGAAAGTCAAAGATCCTTTCCTTGAAATTGAAGCTTTGTTCTTCACAAACTAGAGCTGAGACGAGCCAAGAACTAGTGGAAGGGAAGTTGAATGAAAACTAAGAGCGACTAAAATCATTCCTAAGAAAAGTTCCCTTTCCACTATAACTATTGGTTCTAGTGTCTCCTTGTTCATTTTTTTTGGCATCTCCTAATTTGTCATTTCTTGATAGAGAGCTTCTAAAAGATGTGCAAGATGTTCTTCAATCTCAACAATCAATGTTGAGATAAAATGGAAGCATTGCTCTTGCAAATAAGGTGCTAAATAATTTATCTTTGAAGGAGATTTATGTGCATGAAGAAAACTTAGGAGGTCTTCCAGACTATTCTTGGACCCCTCATCTATGGTATCTTTTATTTGACTTAACCTCAGTTTCAAAATAAGCGTTAAGGAAACCAAACCAGTCTTCATCGTTTATCATCATAAATCTAAAACTCAACCCAGGTAAATTGACACTTTTTAGGTCCCCTCTCTTGACAAGCCAACCCTCACTAGTAGTTAATTTGTGCAAATGGGTTTCAACATCTTTGTAACTTGCTAGAGATGTAACTATGGCTTCAAGACATTTACCAACCTTAACTCTCTCACACAAATATGTAAATCCATCAGCTATTATTTGTTTCATCTTACTAACAAACATGCTTTCAAAAAGTTCATCCCATAGACTCTTTGAGTGCTTCAAACAATCTCACACATGCATTGCCATGAAAACTCAACATTGGAACCAAAAACCATTTTTGGCCACTCCAATGTCCCTTCAAATGCATCCATACTGTCCAATGTTTCTCTGATCAACATCTCATTCTCTACAAGTTCCTTGCCACTTTTCACAAGATCAAGCAAATACTTTCCCCCAAGCCTATCTGAAAAGAGAATATCACCTGCACATGTCTTAAGCCATGCTAAGCAAGACTATGATATAAATTTTCTCAAAAAAATCATCATGGTAGCTTGTAGCTTCTCTCTATGAGATTTCCACAATTGTACCTCATTGTCTAGGTTTTGAATCCCACCAAACAACTCTGATCCAGGTGGCACTGCCAACACAGTCTTATAAAAAAGAGGCAAATTGTTTAGAAACTCTAAGAAGAGTTCCCCAGCCTAACATAGAGTTACTTGTATGACTCTTACCACATTACAGAAAATGGAACTGACTGCCCCCACCTTATCGGTCTATCGGTCGGACGTGTCTTTTGGTTCTAGTGATGCATCAATGGTTCTATTTTTTCATCTATGTGAGGATATTCTATTGGCAGGACGAGGTCTCCTATTCCTGCAATGGTCTGATGGGGATGTTTTCAGTGGAGTTCATTCCTATCACTAGGACTTGGGTGGTGGTTCCAATGATAGGCCGATGTTGTTGGCGATCATGATCTAAGTCAACAACAACAAAACCAAGGTTTTGGTCTTCTTGTGTTGAAAGGATAAGAAGTAGATAAGCTTCATATTTAGTTGAACCCACTTGAGATAGTCTTTGAAAGAAAATTCATAGGGCTTGATTTCACTAACAAATGGAAAAGGAAGATGCTCATAGTTCAATTGAGGACCAAATCACATCAACTGAGATGTGATATGGGTGTTGAAATCCAATATAACTGATCTTTTTGTGGCTTTATGTGTAGCCTTGTTAAACTAGCTAGATATTCGACCAAGAATGATTCAATAGAATTTGGTTTGTTTGTGAGGAGTTCTAGAAAAAAAAAAATCTTCCACTATAATCAATTTTTTCATAAGCTTTATCTAGTACGATGTGCTCCCACTTGTTATGTGGTTGACTAAATCCTTTTCCAAAGCATTGGTTCCTTGCCCCCATGGGATTTTTAATTCTTTGCTACCTTGGTTGAGTTCTTGAGTTGCATTAATGGAAAATCAGTTCATCAAATTTATGTGAAGGCCAGGTACTTTGCCTCTGCCTTCACCTTTTTATTATCTTCTTTCATTGACTTGTTATAGGAGGTTATATTTCATTTAAGTGATTTGATCTTGTTTGTTTGATGATTGGATGATGGTCCCATAATCTTGGTAGACCAGCATGGTGGGTTCAATATCCATATATTGATCTACCAAAAAGGTCTCTATTGTTAGCATGGGCATCTCCAACATGGAGCCTGATAGCAATCAAGAGCGCCATTCAACCTCACTTAGACAATTTCAAAAAAAGTAGGCTTCAATCTCTCAATTCCTTCAATCCTCAAGCACTGTAGACAAGATATAAAACCATTTTCGGACACCCTTTAATGAATTCTAAAACATATCCCAAATTCACCATAGGTTGTTGTGGAACAACATCCCCAAAACTCAGATTTTCCCCTAAAACTAGGCCTAATTAGGCCCCTTTACAAAGGAACCCCTCAACCTTAAAAATTGATGGGGCAATACAAACTAGGTAACAACATTTCAAAATCCACAACTTCCACTTGATGAACCATTCTCCAACATGACAACCAAAAAAACCCTCCTTTTTAGCAAGTTTCATGGGGGTTTATTGAAAATGGGTACTCTAGACTCCTAGCACTCTTGCTAATGCTTCAAACACCTTCCAACAAGTCTGCTCATTCTCCAGGAACCCTCTTACAACCTTTACCAATGCTGCTTCTTCAAACTCCAACCGTAATATCTAACGAAAATCCCCCATCTATTATGCTCTGATGGATGTTCATACCCTACTCCAAAGCTCCCATTTTGGCATAGACAGTGAGGATGTTGGCATAGGTTGTGGAATTTGGCTTCACACTTGCTAATTGCATTTTATTGAAAGTTTCTAAATTCTTTTCAGGAAATCCATTTTGTGCATATTTTGCAATCATCGTATTCCATGAGATGGCATCTCTTTCAGGCATTCTGTCAAACAGTTCACATGCCTTGTCTATGCTTCCACATTTTGCATACATGTCTACTAGGGAAGTTGCAACTACAACATCTGACAAAATTCCTCTATTATTTGTGCTTTGATGGATGTTCATACCTTGTTCCAAAGCCCCCATTTTGGCATAGGAAGGAGAGATGCTATCAAAGGTTGTGGAATTTGGATTTATACCTGTCAATTGCATTTGCTTGAAAGTTTCTAACGTGTTTTCAACAAATCCATTTTGTGCATATCCAACAACAATTGCAATCCAAGAGATGACATCTCTTCGAGGAATTCTATCAAAAAATTCACATGCTTTCTCTATGCTTCCGCATTTTGCATACATGTCAACCAAAGTATTTCTAACTATAATATTAAACAAAAATCCCCCTTCTATTATGCTTTGATGGATGTCCATACTCTGTTCCAAAGATTCCATTTTGGAATAGGTAGAGAGGATGCTAGAAAAGGTTGCAGAGTTTGGCTTTAAACTTGCAAATTTCATTTGCTTGAAATTTTCTAAAGCCTTTTCAATATATCTAATTTGTGTATATCCTGCAATTATTGCAGTCCATGAGACCACATTTCTTTGAGGCATTTTGTCGAACACTTCAAGTGCCTTTTCTATGATCCCAAATTTAGCAGACATGTCTACAAGAGCAGTTGCAACTACAATATCTGACAAAATTCCTCTATCCTTTATGCTTTGATGGATGTCCATACCTTGTTCCAAGGCTTCCAATTTGGCATAGGCGGGTATGATACTAGCAAAGGTTGTGGAGTCTGGATTTACACCTGCCAATTGCATTTGTTCTTCATTGATCATTCTAGATGTAATTCAGGCATCACTTATTATTTGGTCTAAATTAGTTTCCCACACTGCATATCACTTTTGAATCCTATCATTTTTCTATGATCTTATGTTTTATGCATTGTATTGAAATTACCGTAATATAGTATGTTTTTGATTCCTAGCTGAAATGTGCATGATACCATTAATCTTTTACACTTTGACTGGAGATTCTGGTGTACTTTGTAGATTGGAGAATTACGACGCACATCTCTGTTTGTTATTTGGCCTTGATGAATTGCAAGGAAACACTATATTGTGAATGATACATACAAACTGATCATCCCTCATGAATCCTATAATTTATCATCATATCCTACACCCTTGCTCCCCTGTTTTACATGCATGTTTCTGTGACTGTAGTTTTCAATAATCTTATGTTTTATGTGTTATACTGTATTTACTATAATATGATGTGTATTAAATATGTACTAAATTATTTAGCTCTACAACATGAGTCATGTAAATTTCAATTATAGATTCTTGTGTGTTTTCTATACTTGATAAATGCTACCAACAATTTTTTTTGTTTGAGCAAGTATAGATTCTTGTATTTTTTTCTAGATTGGAGAATTGCTACCCACGATTTTGTTTGTTTGAAAAACTACAAGAATGAGCTTCTATCTTGGAAGTGATATGAATGTTCATGATTGATATGATTTAGGTGTTTGAAGGATACATGATTAAGATTGACTTGTGCTGCTACTTTCAACAAATTTTCAACTTGTAGTGATTCTTGTTCTCCATGGATTTGTTTCCCTTTATGAAACTTTCCATCTCGGTGCCTTCATGTTGTCTTATTCTCCACATGTAGTCAACAAGAGCTTTAAAATCTACTTCATATTTAAGAATGATGTGCCCTGAGATTCTTTGTTTGGTAAACTTTTCGTATTTATGGTAACAACTATAAATTTTCTAGATAAGAAATATAGAGGATATATGTGTGATCATGATTACCAGTCATTTAGATGAGTCTGTTTATGTGCTCAATGATTCCAGTGACATGGCTCTATATACATATTATCTCACTCACAGGGGGAGTCAATGCATGCAAGTGATATCCTTGTGTAGTCATATGGAGAACGATATACCGCACAATGTCTTTGTCAAGTGTTCATATGACAAAAAGACAGTGATGTATTCCATGTTGTTCATGCTTCCAAAGATGATGTTGATGTTCTTTGGTATCACAAACTACCTTGATTATATCTTCATGATGTTGATGCAAGTTTTGCAAAGGGAATTGTTTAGTATTTTCCAAAGCTATAGTTCACATGATGACAAGCTTCATTCAAGTTATTCTACTATTTACTGTTGCTTCAAAATTAGATAGTGCATGGACACTATACCACTATAAAATGAATACCTTTGGTCTTTCATGGTTGAATTTTGTCCTTTATCCTCTTTTGACTATCTCACTTGGGTAAAGACTATCTTTCATCCCTTGTTGCCTTATGATTTTCCAGATTTAACTACTCATCATTTCCTTCTTTATACATAACAAAAAATAAATTAACAAGATTTTCTTTGTAGCCTATCACAAGGATATGATATACTCACAATGGTCAAAACCTTAACCTTATAGTGATAATGACTCTTGATAGGGGTTAGGAGAAGATCTTGAATGCTCCTCATGGTATTAAACCAATATTTTAGTGGATATACCAAGTGAAAAAGATTTTATCAACCAACCAACACATTTACATAAAAACAGAAGTGGAGTGAAGGAGAAAAAACAATATGGCTTCCAACCCGCTATCCCTTCCTTGCTCTAAGGTAAGACCAAAAAATATAAATTGAGAGTTTTTATCTTAAAAATAAGGCATCATGTATCAATTACACAATATATCTACAACAACAATATCATCATTCTACTCACTGATTACTCCCTTTTTGGATGGAATAATGTGAGTCACCTTCAATGTCTTCAACCTTGTTGTTGATTAGCTGAAGCTTCTTGTGTGGCGTGGAAATGAAACTATTTTATTTCAAGTTGGAAAATAGTCTTCTTAGGTTTGCAGTTAAATAACACTTTAAATTTCAAGAATCATCCTCGTAATTGGCTGATTTGACATGTTACATTTCCCATAGGATACCTGTCTTTAGAAGCTTTAGACCATGAGATATAGCCTATCTTATTTGGAGGATTTAAAATTTTTAGAACAAATCATTACTATTTTTTTAACAATTTCCAACAATTCTTATCTGGAGGATTTGAAATTTTTTGGACAGCTCATGCTCTCAAACTACCATTTTTAATTGTTTATTTTACAATGAAAAATAAAGATAAATAACAAATACTTCACTCTCTGGCTGCAACCCTTTAATCTTCTATTGGTGTTTTCCTTGAACCTCCCATGGGTGCAAGTGCTAGTTATATATTAAATTGTAAGGCACCAGATATAATGGATGGTATGACTTCGATTAATCTGTTTGGCTCCATGTTTGGATTGTTATATGTGTTTATAACATGCACAATTGCTTTGTTTTGGATATTTAAAAAAAAATCATGTATGTTTATGTCTACAACCATCCCTCCCCATCTGTCCTTATTCTAGCTCCCCGAACAGTGGGCAATATTGTAACTGGTGATGATTTGCAAACTCAGGTATAAGTTTATATTGGCATTTTCTTTAGATTTTCATATCAATAATTAATTGTTCTTTTTGCAAGTGTATGATGCTGTCATTGAACTATTTCAATGACTTATGTTATGGTGTTTCATTTAATTTAATTACATAATCAATAATCAAGCACTTCCTTTCCTATTAGCTCTCCTAAACCATAATCACAAGGAAGCATCAAGAAGGAAGCTTGCTAGACCATTTCAATCATAACCATAGGCAATAAAGGACAAATTCAGGTCTTTCTATTTGCTATCTAGACTAGAGAAGCATCTTTGTTGAATGGTGTGAAGGTAAATTATTTTAAGGTTTGCTATTTTTTAATGGATATTTTGGTTTTCAAGCTATGATCGATGCAAACATCATTCCTCCACTTTTTTAGCCCTTTCAAACTGCTGAGTTTGATATTAAGAAAGAAACAACATGGGCCATATCAAATGCAACTTCTGGTGGTACACATGAAAAGATCAAGTATGTATTATTTTAACATATAATTTCATGTATATAAATATATTATTAATGTATTGGAATTATCTGTAAAAGTACAAATCTTAGGCTTACATTATTAGGATGTGTTCAAAAGTGCTTACAATGTTGGAATCCATAGCTTGTTTGAAAACACCTATTTTAGGCTTTTAGCCATAACAACATGGAAGTGAATTGTTTGATAAAATGATTTGGTAGATAGGTATGAAAAATTTGGTAGCATAGAAAAGGCAGCGAACTATTTGAATAAATGCCTCAAAGTTCACGAAGGTCAACCATGCACACCTAATGATCAACTATATATATGTAAATTGTAATGCAATAAGGGTTACTGACATGTGAAGTATGTGCAACCCTCACCCACTAAACCTGCATGAATGCATGTATCTAGAACCCAAGCAAAGCTTACAATGTTAGGATGTGTTCTAGAGTGCTTCATTAATTCAAATATTTTGAGAAGTTCCTTGCAAAATCCATTTTGTGCACATTCTACAATCAATCATTTCATTCCATGAGATGCCATCTCTTTGAGGCATTATGTCAAACAATTCAGGTGTTTTTTCTATGATTCCACATCTTGCATATAAGTCTACTAGAGAATATCCAAATATATGTCTACCAGAGCATATACTCCATAATCCCATTCATTTAATCATTAATTGCATTCTTTGGAAAGAGAGTGTCATCGTCATATCGGTGAGACCAAGTTTTAACTCATGTCGATGATCAATCCTCTCACCGATGAATTCTTCAAAATTGACCCTTTTCCCTTTTTGGGGTATTGGATGGACATGATATTTTGTTCCACTGAGAGGCCTTTCTCTCGCCGATGATTTTCTTCCTTGCAACACCGCACTATTTTAGGGTTTTAGGGCATCAAAGAGACATGCTATTTTGTTCCATCAAGAGGCCTTTCTCTCACCAATGATTTTCTTCCTTGTAATACTGAATAATTTCATGTGCTTTGTGTATGCTTCCATATTTTGCGTATATGTCTATCAGGGTGTTTGCAAAAACTCACTTTCAATCATACTTTAATGGATACTATATCTTCTGTGAGAATTTTTTATGACAGATGTTACTTCTGGTTGATGAATCCCAAATGTCTATGGAATACACTGAATAGTCTGCTAGCATAATAAATTTGTGGGTGGAAATACCGAATGCTAGAATGTGGATAACTCATGCATAATCCTCTTTCTTTGTCCCAAAGGCGGTGGCTTCTTGAATGGACTTCTTTTAAAATTTTGGATAATAGTTGGGACTATTATTGAAATCATTTGTATATCCATTCATCGGAGTACTTGACCTAAAACCTAGTCCCTTGAGAACCAAAGCAATTGTTATTGAAATTGTCTGTATGCTTGCTTTTATTTGATTTGGTTTGTATGTTTGTATGTATATGTGTGTATGTTTATATTTTTATTTATTTCTATTTTCATGTTTGTATTGTGGTTCTTTTTTGTTTGTTTATAGTTTAGTTCATTTATTTTTTCATTCTTTCTTACATATATATATATATATGGTTGTATGTATGTGTTTGTGTGCATTTATATTTTTGCTTGCGTGCTTCTAATTTTTTTGCTTCCTTTATTTCTTGTTGTGTCTCCTTGTTTTCTTTATTATTTGGCTGTGTTTCTATATTATTTTGGTTCCTTTAATGTCAATTGGTTTTTTGTTTGTGTAGTTTTTATTTATTTATAGGTTTTTATGTATGTTTGGTTGTTTGTTTTTGTGTTTGTGTGCATATATAATTGTATGCATGTTACTTTTTTGTGTGTTTGTTTATTTTTATATGTTTTTTCCGTTTATTATTAGTTTCCTTCTATATTATTTATGTCTCTTGGTTTAATCATTTGATTTATTATTTGTTTGCTTAATTTTATTCTTGCTTAGTTGTGTTGTTAATCTTTAATTAATTAATCCTTTGTGTTTTTGTTACTGTAATCCTTCGTTCATCACCTTGGTTCTTGTGTCATCTTTCCCCATCCCCTCCCTCATTTTTTATTCAATTCTTGGTCTGCACTATTCATTTTACTCCTTATGCTCTCCTTTATCCTGATGATGGATCATGAAGTGTGATCCGAAATGTTGATGCAAAAAATGCAACACAATCTAAGCCAGAAACACTCAACAATAACATTTGGCCTTGAAGGTTTTCGTACTTCTCTCGTACATTACCTTCTCTTTGTTTGCAAATACATCCTCAAGTTCAAGTGTTTATCATGGTTGGTTTAGTTTCTTTCGGTCCATTTTACTCAAGAGTCCCCATTTCGTTTAGGAACCCATGCTATTTGGAGAAACTCTTCGAAATTTAAAATAATTGAAGTGGATTTTGTATACTTTTCCTCAACATGCTTTCTTATAATTGCCTTATCTTTTATGTTGAGTCTAATTAATAAGTTTAATGTTGTGTTACAACTTGCAGGTGAGTATGTTGATATGATGAAGGCTAGCATTGTCGACCTCTAAAAGTTATCAGAAATGCATTAGTTGATGCAAAAAGGTAAAACTATTTATCTTTATTATAATTAGTGGAACTTGCAACTACAATATTTGATAAAAATCTACTTCCAAATATGCTTTTGATGGATGTTATATCTATTTTTGATACATTCACTATATCTAGCACCTAAGTTCAGGGTGCCATAGTTGGAAAAGGAAAATAATTTTTTTGAATTTTATCCTCTGTATTATTTGACTTTTCTGAGTTTTGATGTACAAATTTTGAAACCTTATTTTCAAGTTGTAGCTCCAAATTGGAGAAGTGAAAGGTGAATACTAGTGAGGAAGAGTTTGGAGGAGCCAAAACCAATAGTGGTGGGAAAGCTTTGGATTTTCAAGGGGATTAAATGGGTCGAGCCCCTATAGGAGGTCGCTGCCCTTCCAAAAGGACTGCAGTTAAGCAAGGGGAAAACAATATAAGTATATGAAAATAGGAGTATTCTTTTTATATAGTGTCTATAAGTTGTACAATGTCATTGAGACATTGAATGTAACCAATGAGATTTTGATTTGTCAATGAGGCTTAATGAAGTGAATTTTTAGAGTGGTTTTTTCTCTACTCATAAATACTGTGTTGTGGCTCCTCTTGATTTGTAATCTATTTGTGTTTGTGTCTAATCAATCATATTTGTTAAATCACTTTAGTCTTCATTTCATGGTGTTTTCTAACATTTGAATATCTATGATACCTGAAGTTTATATGCATAAATTTGTGAGGATTAATTAAGTTAGATTTGATTTATAATGAATAAATATATGACTAAAGTAATGACTAAATCTATGACTAAATTAATGACTAAATATATATGACTAAATATATGACTAAAGTAATGACTAAAGTAATGACTAAATTAATGACTAAATATATGAATAAAGTAATGACTAAATATATGACTAAAGTAATGACTAAATTAATGGCTAAATATATGACTAAATTAATGACTAAATATATGAATAATGTAATGACTAAATATATGACTAAATAAATGACTACCATGACTAAATTAATGACTAAATATATGACTAAATAAATCACTACCATGACTAAATAAATGACTTAATTAATGACTAAATCAATGACTAAATCAATGACCAAATCAATGACCAAATCAATGATTAAAAATAAATGATTAAATAAATGACTAAAATAGTTTAGTCATAAATTTGGTAGTGTTATAAATGACCACAAATAAACCACTAATAGTCACGTAACTAAAATTAGTCATTTATATGCAATTTTTAGTAGTTTATTTAGTCATATATTGTTGTTTGTGTACTAGTGTTACCTACGGTGCCTCAACCCATCTTGTATGGTAAGGGGAAGGGTCCCCATGGAGTCGCCTCTATGTCTCAGCCTCTATGGTATCCTACTTCTCCTATCCCTAGGGTAGCTAATGGGAAGAGGCCCACCATTAAGGTGCTTGAGTCTGTTTCTTTGCTAGTTGTGATATTCATTCCTATGTATCTTCCTTCAGTTTCTGTCCAGGAGTTGCTCCCTCCACCGGAAATAGTTATGATGGACACTTTGATGAAAGAAAAATAGCCTTCTGCTCCTCCTCAAGTTGCAACCTCTAGCTCTCAGAGTTGAAGAAACTACCATGCGCATGAGTGTAAGAGTTGGAGGAAGGCTTTGGCCACTAATATTGCTACTTTGCAAAAGGAGGAAGGGGAACCAAAACCTCCTATTTTGGTGTCTTTTTCTATGTGCTCCTCTTCCACCCCTTCTACTTCAATTCCTACCACCTTAATCTTGCTTTCAGCTCCGCCTGCGAGCATGGATGACCCTCACCCTAAGAAAGTGCAAGTGTTCATTGCTCCCTCATTTGAGCCTCCTCTCTTAATGTCCCTTTTAGACATCTTGCATTTCCCCAAACTCATGGATATGTCAAATACCTTGGTGGTGTTCGTTGTGGTTTTATCCTCTTCCTCCTCACTTTTTGCTTCGTCTATGGGGATCTTGCATCCTTTAATGAAGCACAATTTAGAGGATGACCTTGCTTCTAACGGGGGTCAGAAGAAGGGACCACCTTCTTCAGAAGCTAGCTCTACATTGGCTTGCATCATCCTAGTGATGGAGGAAGCCCCAACAACCCTTGATTTCATCACTGCCCCTAATTCCTTCGATGAGGTTGGTAGTGGATTTGAGGTGCCTCCTTTGTCACTCGCTCAGTTGAAACATGGCACTCCCATCAAGTGCATGTTCAACTTGGAAGATGATGTCTCGACTCTATTGACAATTTTTGCAAAACCAATGAGGTTTACCTCATAAAAGTTGAGCAAAGAAGACATTGAGGGGCCCCCTTTCTTGGCTCTTTTCGTACGAGAGTTGAAGGGTTCTCCCCTTACTATCCCACCCTTGCAGGCTCATCCACCTTCCCCTTTTAATGACCTAGATTGGGAGAATGACAACCTCTTGGTTGATGAGGACTAGGAGGGCACATATTCTTTATCTATAGATAAGATTGTATGTCTATTATGTTCCTCCGTGCTTGTTTTATATGTTCCTAGAGGACCCTTGTCACCCTCATAGGTGCTTGGATATAGGAGTGTTTTGTGTCATTAAATTCTTCTATTTGTTACATCATTCTTCCTTTGTTGTGCCTTAATTTTCAACAATTGGGGATGATGCAAAGTGTTGGGGAATTTAGGCCTCCCTTCCATGTTGACCCAATTTTTTATTTTTATTTTTTCTGCACATACCTTTCTTCACAGGGTTTGATATAGTAGGGGGTTGATGACAGTTCAAGTATATATTATTATATTTTATCTATCCATTTATATCTATGACCAAATCTAACCTTGAAATATCAGATCCCCCTATCTCTTGTTGTATTTGTTTTTGCTGAGGTTGTATTTTTATCTTTCTCTTCTTTGCTTGCTTCATGATGTTGTGGTGCCTAGGTGTTGTCCCTCGCATGTGTGACATTTATGCGATTACATCTCATCATGTATCACAAGCCACAACATCACTTTGTTCTCTCTCCCTAGGATGTCACGTGCCTTTGTGTTCAACACACACCATCCTAAGGGGGGATATCACGTTACGTAGATTTTCAAAAGCTGTATTTGGTGGCCAACGAAACTCTCCTTAAAAACCCCTTATTTTTCAAAAATTGTATTCTTCAACAAGGACCCCTAGTAGAATTTTTCTTTCATCAAAAATTCATAAAGAAAGAATTTGAAAATTTTCCTTTGAGAAGGGAGTACTTTTTCTGATGAACAAGTCTGAAAAATTTCCCTTACGAAGGTGTATTATTCCTTTTGAATTCCTTGATGAAAGAGATCTTTCAGAAGGATTACTTGATGCTAGAATTTTTTGTGAAAAATGCGTTTGAATTTGAAACAAAGTGTCCCTCACAAGTTCTCAAAGACCTCAACTTATGGGTTCGAAGGTCCATTTCTACCACATTTTTCTCTTGTCAAATTTTAGTTTATTTTTCTTCAAATATTCTTCTTGCTATTTTAGTTATTCAGTTACTTTCATCTTTCTATGGTCACATAAAATAATAACCATTAGGTCATTAGTAGGTTTCCATTAATTTTGGATTGTACTTTATACTTTCTATCTGTATAGACACCAACACCCAACTGACATGCCAACGCATTGTGTTGTCGTTCATTCTTTGAGTTCGAGTCCTCTGGAAATGAGCTGCCTATGTTGTATTCTGGACTCCAGAAACCCACTCACCTGACTTCTCAAACCTCTTGGGTTGACAAAAGGAAAGAGGCAAATCAGTTGTCTTTCCTTCTCACCCCCTTAAAACATCAAACCTATCTTAAACAATCCCTTAGTGTGAGGTAGATTGAGGTAGCTAATTGTTCTAGACCCTCTCGTGACTTGGGGGTCCTGAGCAGCCAGTCCCCCTCCTCTACAATTAGAGGTTAGGATTAATTTACCTTTATTTATTTCTCACTATTTTAACATATTGAGAAAGATATAGGACTTGTTCAATCACCTCCTTGTCAAATGTTTCTAGTTCCTCATAATTCTAGTTTATAACATAAACATATTTATCATAGAGATAAACAAAAGTATCTACTTCATTTTATGTAAAAACGTTATTGAATTTTATTCTTCTACTTGACACTACAGGTCCACTCCTACATAATATTCTTTATCAATAGTGAATTTCCTTTTCTCAATTTTTGTCATCTAGATTGAAGATCTTTTCAACATTAACTATTTTTTTATTTTATTTGACTTCAATTAAAGGATATAATATTCATATGCTTCATCAATAATTATTAATAAGGATCTAATTTTTATTATGATTGGAGAAATTATTTTATTTGCATGTCATTTTGAAAGTCTTGGAAATTATCCCTATTGTAAATAATTAAACGTTAGATGATCAATTTTACATGATCTTTATTGTAGAGGAGATATTTTATTAGTCAAATTAAGAAACAATAGTATCTATTTTTCTAATTCTATCACATGGGATCTTAAAATTAGTTAAAATTTTAGGGCTTAAAATCTCTCTAGAAATCCTATATTATGTTTCAATTTAAGACCTCATCTAAACATTATTGGTGGCTACAAATCCTTTGACCTAATTAGTGACAAGATTGAAGTATCCAAAACACTTGGATTTTCCTTATACCCATCAATTTGACAAGAATGATTCCATACACTAGAAAATCATATTCATCCTCATTATTTATAAAATTGAATTGAAAGAGGAATACATTGGGAATTTTATTCCCTTCCAGTGAGATCAAATAAATCCTAGCCACTAAGTCATTACTTCATCTAGCACCATTGAAGTTTAACTTCCATAACTCTTAGAAAATTTTCTCCATCTATGGGGTTGATAACTATGATACATTTAATTTTAGGATTATTTTATCTTCCCTAATATTTGCACATCACGACTCCTTATTTTATGTAACATTTAATTTTAGGAATCAATCAAAATATTTTCACATCAATAATCAAAATAATTTAATCCTAAGTATTCATAACAAGAATAATGAGATTTTTTATATGATCAACTAAAAGAGGGAAAATCTATAGATCACAACTCCTTATATTATTCACCAATGGTGCATAGTTGCATATCTATGAACCACTATTTGAAATAAAATAATTGAAGGCTATTGAAATTAGGAAATAAATGAGAAAATATTATGTATGTAGATAGCACATAACATTAGCATATCTATTATATTACACCCAACTATTGAGCACAAAGATATTATTTCACAAAACAAGTATCCAAAAAGGCCAATAAAAGGAGTAATACCATTATATAGAGAAAAATGAGTGTTCATAAATTTTGCATGCATGATTGCTATATAACTACATCTTGAATTGATTTAAAATAAATACACCCTTGAACCCTCATTTGGAAATTAATAACATGACACTATAAATTCAACATGATGTCCATTCTTACAATTATTCATTTAATTTTCAATTCTTTGGATGCAATACCTAATTAAATAAAAAAATGGGTGTTGGACCAATTTGCATCACTTTCTTCACATAGGATTAATCTTGCTTTTCGAATGTGACGGCCATCAAATGCAAATATTTTGTGGATGATTAGATGAGGAAAATGTCTAGCTAGTAGGTCCAACGCCTATACTTATTTTACCAATGACGTAACATAATTGTATTTTTAGTTCTATGATAATGTAGAGATTCATGGGCCTATGATGTTTCTTGTGAGTGAGTTTTTCTTCCTCTTTTTCATTTTCTTGTAGAATAATAGAAGAAAGAAGGTCCTCACAAAAAGTACCAACCTAAAATCCTCAACCAATGGTTCTCTAATATGGGTTTGTCAAATTTACAATAATTTGGAGATGCGCAGGGGTGCCAATTTGGAGATAAGCATCAAAATAATGAAGTGTGCACAAAAGGTGAATGTGGATGCACGAGGAAATGGTGTATAAAAATTGAGTTTTTAGACTAACAACTTTAATATGATGCATACACCATTGATCTTGAGATAGATCAAATTATTTTTGAAGTGCTCTTATTGTGCACCTTATTTCTATGGAGCTAAAGAGTGGAGCAATCCACCAATAACAAAAAACCAATGGTACAATGATATTTTACTTTTATACTAATAATGTTTTGGAGTTTTGTGGGACTACCATGTGGCCAAGTGGATGTCACCATTACTTGACCTTTATTTTGGGTGAATGAAAGATATTTCTTGCATAATATATCAATATTGGACAATTGTGTATTGTAGGGGCATTGAGTTATTAGAACAACAAATTCAATATGATGTGTGGGATGTTGATCCTAGAAAGGATAAAATAGTTTCAAATTGTGTTATCATGTGCATTTTTCATTTAACCAACAATCCTCTAGAAATCTCAAAATATTTGTGCTAAATATAAAAATCCCAAAGGGAAAGTGTTAGATGCCAAGGATTGACAAAATCATGTAAAAACCCTAATAAAGAACATTATAACATGAAATCCACTAAAAGGGAGGTCACAACTACATGGGAAGTGCATGTCAAAATCTTGCTCACAAAGGAGAACTAATTGGTATGATGGAGAGTAAATGCTCTACAATTAAGTGACATTTGTTCTTTTGTTTGTTTGCATCTCCATTTATTATTGTTGTGTCCTTGCATTCCTTATATTTATGATTTATCATGCCTAACACATTGACTTACCATTTTTCCTTATTTATTTCTACTCTTATATGTATCCTTCTACTTGTCATTATCATAATCATCAATCTATGCACTTTTTTTCCAACTCATAAAATATTGTAATTCTAAATGTGAGACGAGGATTGTTAGTGAGGGTCGATTACACTTAATCCATGATGAATTGAAGCACAATTTACCCAAATAAACCTGCATCTACTAAACAAGATCATTCAATTGAAAAGTTTAAACAAGCATTTAATTGAAACTATTCAAGTTACAAACTACAAAAAGAGTTAAATTCCTACTCTAACCCATTTGAACCTTATCCTGTTTTGGAATTGGTGTCATGTTGATGTGGATCCCAATCTTGTGATTAATGAGCTTGTTTCAGTCGATTCTATGGAAGAGAATCGATGAAACCATTGTGATTAATGGATGAAAACCTAGTTTATGCTAAATTAAATATGATGCAAGCTAAATTAACATGATTCTATGATAAAATGAAATAGTTATGCAATTAATAAGCTAATCTAAGCTAAAAGATGGAAACTCTAATTCATATACAAACTAAGATGGATGCATGGAAGCCATTAATGGATGCTCTAAGCTATTATGCAAATAAAATTAACTAAAACAAGATAAAAGTGAGTGAAATATGAGTGTGAGTGCATATGAATTCAACATCATGACTTTGCTCTAAAAAAATGGATCCATTTGTCTCCAAATAGTGACCTATTTATAGGAAAGCAAATGAGAAATGGAGGGTTGAGATTAAAAATATCAATCAATGATCAAGGATGAAGGAGATGAGAGGCATGGATCATGGATTATCATCAACGGATGAGAATGCATGATGAGATTTAATCAATGGTTTACATTTGCTCCAAACAAACACACTTTTGACCTACACACATAGGTCAAAGGTGACTTGTTCAAAAGGTTAAAGGTTAAAATTTGCTTAAGAAACTAAGTGAAAATATACCTTTTTCAAATGACGGAGGAATAAGAATATTCTTTTGGAATATTCATTTGGGTGAGGAAAAAAGGAATTTTGAAAATTAAAAGAAAACTTTAATTGTGCAAAAAAGGAGATAAGGAATATTCCCTTGGAATATTCCCTTTTAGAGGAAAATTAGTTTAATTTCTAATTAAACAAGATTTAATTATGCAATTAGGGGATTTGAAGGAATAAAGTGATATTTAATAAATAATTTAATAAATGAGGGGAGAGAAATGAAATTATATTTAATTAAATGACTTAGGGTTATTTAATTAAATAAGATGACTTAGAGAATTAAATTAAATACTTTGATGTATTTAATTTAATGAGATGAAATGTTAGTGTGAAGGGGGATGCATTAACTTGATTAAATTAATTAGGCTAATAGATGAAAATGATGCAATTAATTAAATTAGCTAGGTTAATTTAATTAATGAAGCGAAAAGAGGATGGGTTAAAGAAGAAATGATATTAGTAAATCCGTTTAGAGTGTATGATATTGTTTAGGAAATTTTTTAGTGTCTACATTTTCCACCTCTTTGAAGCGAGGTACCTACTGCTTTGGTTCAAAGAGTAATGCTCTTCAGATTAAAACTGCTGCTTAAATAAAAAAATTAAAAAAAAAATGATTTTTTTAGATGCCTCAGCAGAAGGATAAAGCTGATTCCCTGCTCCCTCAAGAAATCAAGTGAAAATTTCAAAATTTGGGTTGATTTCTCAATTTTTACAGTTGTCCCAAGGGTCCAGAAAGGCTCTAAGATGCAAGAATTATGCTAAAAACACAAAAAATGATACAGAATAAGGTCCAAATTGGAAAAATTGGTGAAAATGATGATAAACCATAGCTTAAAGGTGAAATTAAGGCAAAAAACCCTATTTTTCTAGCTTAAATAAGCCAAGAAGGGTCACTTTCAATTCATTTGTGCATTCACACTTGAGAGATTCTTGCTATTTTGAGCTCTGAACCTCTGATGAAATGGCACGATGAGAGCTTCCCAATCACATCTCCGACTGAGTTCAAGAGCATCAGTGGCTTCCAGTCATAGGACCACCGGTATGTAACTCCAAACTTGATTTGAAAATTGACTTTGGATGCATTTATTACGCTTTGAAATTTAAACTTTGGCGACATCGCTATACAGTGACACCCAAATTGCAATCGGTGATGCTCAAATAAATTATAGCGATGCATATTTATATGGTGACACTAGTCACAATTTAAAATTAGGGTTTCTAATTTTAAATTCTGACGCATGCTTATATAGCGATGCTCTTGCCGATTTAGAAATTAAGGTTAGGGTTTCCAAAGTTTAGATAGTGACACCCGTGTGTTTGGCGACGCATGTTGTGATTTGTAATTTGAAATGCTTTTGGGCGTCGCAATTTGAAATTTAAAATATATAGCAACTCTATTGCATATAGTGACACTATTTTGATTTTTGAGGTCTAAATTCCAAATTGACTCAAATTTCCTCAAATTCTTGATGTCATGCACTTCATGGATGTAGGAGGTCATTCCAGTGTTGATGTCATGTGAGCATAGACCCACTATATTAGAGATATTAGGTGAACTGTCAGAGTTGTGCCAAGAGCACCTAGGATAGATCAACCTCTTGTATGTTGCGTATGTGCCTGTTATTCAGACATCTTGCCATGATGATTTCTCTATGCGAGAGATGACACAGTGAGACTTTATCGTTCCACCTTCCGACAGATGAGGCAATGGTGACCTTGGAGGATGTTTAGCAGATCCTTTATTTTCCAATTCATGGCAATCGTGTGATCTATGATGCTGATGCAAGGCTCGATGAGTGCCACAAGGTGATGGAGATGGAGGAAATTGTTTTAGTTACATAACAAATCAACCTCGAGTCATATAGAGGTCACGTTTCAAATTTCAAATTGATCATTACAGCCATTATTTTAGGTTTGGTGGCTCCTAACAAACGTAGCAGAGGGCTCAACCCAGGATGGGCTTGGCATGGCATCGCATGCTTCACAGGAGGACACTTTTTGTATGGGGTCCTATGATGCTGGCCTCACTGTATCATGACATGCATGATTTTTTTTATTGTGATGGGAGTGCCATTGGTGCAGGGGTGACTCTGCTACACATTTAGGCATGGGATTATATTTCCCTGCTTTGACCTATTGTTCAAATGGAAGATGTTGAGCTAGATTACCTTGTGATCTAGCAGTATAGAGGTGCTATTACACTTAGGCACACTAGACAGATTGGGCTCCCATATTGGAAATAGGTCATTGATGATATAACAGTTTTCTGATGGCACCCATGGCTATAGATGCTGCCTTGGTTAGATGATGTGCAATAGTTATACTTCGCTAGGTAGACTCGATACATACAGGGTCACAAGCACACTATTATTGTGCGATATTTACTAGACGGGGTGGATTGATAGTTTGGAGAGGTCTAGGATAGATCAAATGACGATTATAGGTCCATTTTTACTAGGTCAGCATGAGAGGTTCCCACATGGGGACCGACCATTCCAAATCCTGAGGAAATTGAGAGATTTAAATAGTTAGCAACTCAACCTTGGGCCTATGATCAGGGTTAGGAAGTAGCATAGACTACACCTACATATGATGCCTGGGTCATACCTCCACAATGGTTGAAAAATCCAATAGGTGCTCCTCTGTGAGGGAGACTGAGAGGTAGGGGGCCAGAGGTAGAGGATAGGGTGGCTAGGATGGTCAAGTTATGGGGGCTCTACCGATTGGAAAACAACGTCCAATCATACAGTAGTAGGAAACACCACCACCAGCACTAGATGCTAGGGATGCACAGATACAATGACTATAGTAGTAGGTGCAGACTTTGATTGGTGAGCATGATCAGGCCCACTAACAGATTTTGGGTATTACTACTGAGTGAGACTAGGCACATCAATAGGTGGTGGCCATCACGGCCAAGAGAGATTAGGCTTTATAGTAGGTACAGGTCATGACCGTAGATTGAGACTAGGAGGTTGCCCGGTGCTAGTAGATAGAGGTTATGATGGTGGCCACTCATGGTAGGACATTTTCGGTGAGGTTGTACAGAGAGGCCATTATAGAGGCCTATGTATTATAGGTAGCACTACCACCAGGATGTACGACAGGCACTTATATAGCTTGATTTTTTGTAGTGCAATGATGCACAAATGAGAGCCGAGGATCAACCTGAGAGGAAGGCTTGGAGAGGGTAGCAGCCATTAGGGCTAGCTTTTATGTATAAAAACTTTTTTGATTTTGTTTCCCCATTCTTTACTACAAATATACATTCATGGGATCCTTTTTGATATCCTCGTGGATATTGTACTTATGATCGTTATACATACACTGATCCAAATTTTGTATCATGACATTCATTTTTGATATATATATATATATGATACATATATAGATGATTATATGACGTGTTCATCTTATTTCATGCTTATGAGATGCTTATATTATGTATCATGGATGCACTCTACTTATGTCTATATGATATGCGATGATCATGATATGATATGGATGCAATGTTGTGTTCCTTTTTAGTATCTTTTCACGATATGCTATGGAATGAATTATATGTGATGCAAATGTTATGGATGCAAATGATGTGGATAAATTTCTTTTTGTGTATTTTCTATGCATTTTATGAGATGATCATGTATGCATATGGATGTATGGATACAAATTCTCATGATATGCAATGATTTAAGATGCTTAGAAAAAAAAAATATTATTCATCACAACTCAAATGATAATGTAGAATGTTTGATGTGATATGCAATGATTATGCTGATGGTTTTCTATGATGATGCTATGATTATGAGATGCATGTATGTTGATAGTTTGTGGATGCAAGGTGGATGCATTGATGATGTTTTTTGTTGATTATCATGATACCAGGTTAGCGCATAGAGAAGATAGAAGAATAAAGAATGAATGATTGTTGATTTCAATGATTACTTCAAAAGATCCAACAAGTCCTTGATCCATTGAGGCTTTATTAGAGATGGTGATGAGATAATAAAAAATGAGGATGAAATGCAGGATGATGAGATTCTCACACTTTGGGATTGATATTTTCATTGTTCCTTATTGTTTGATATAACACATAGACACAATGCATCAATGTATTGATAACTAGGATGGCATTTTATATAGTGTAATGGAATTTGACTTGACAAATAGATAAGATAGTTCTTGTTCACACCTTGAAATACGAAAAACTTTGTTGGAATGTAAGTTAGAAACTTAGAATACATTGGACCAATGCATATGAAATAGTCAACAAAATACCCCAAAAAAATTTCTTACACAACTAAGCAAGTATGTGCCAATATTATTTTGCAAAATTATCCACAAGCACAACAAATACAAGATAATGATTGATGCCCCATTCCTTTCTCTCTAAATAATTTTGATAGACATCATCGAGAGGTCCTCGAAATGGATCAGTAAGATAAATCATAAGAAAAGATCAAAGATAAGCAATTAGTGTTATCTATATCTCTTGCCTAGTCTAAGTTTAGCTAAGGAGATATTTGATACTGATGTCCATCGCAGGAAGGATACATCCTAGGACATGTTGATTAGATGGTCATATGATGTTAGGATGATGATGCTAAGATGAGTTGTTGATAAAAGCTTCACCGACACATTTACCTATGATCTAGACTTTAGATTTTGACATTTAGGTTCTCACTTTAAGAATTGCTATGCTTGCTTTCTATTTTTTTTGCCAAAGGTTGAAGGGGACGATCAATTTGTTAGGGGTGAAGGTTTATTGTGGGTGAAAGCAAGATGGGATGGGTGGTTTTGGATTTTCTAGAATATTTCAGTGTTTTTGGTCTTTTTGAAAGTTTATGCGAATGTTTTGGGCTTTTTAGTTATTTGAGGTTGTTTAGGGTTTTCCAATATATTTGAGGATTTTTAGGGCCTTTGAATGTTTTTTATTGTTTTTTGGATTTTCCATTTTCAAATATTTGAATGTTTTTTGTTTTTGAGAGTTTTACAAATGTTTTTGGATTTTTTGAGTTATTTGCATGTTTTGGGGTTTATTTGATATTTGGATGCTTTTTGTATTTTTTTGATAAAATTTTATGAATTTTTTTGGTGTTTTTGATAAGATTTCTGATGACCTCAAGATATACAAGAAATCGATACAATCCAAAATGAAGTGCCCCCAACATGATATGTTAGACTAATTCGATAAAGGAAGGATAGACTGAACTTTGGAATATGCCAAGCAGTACTAAAGGGGTTGTGATACTTCACACTGTCAAGCTATGATAAGGACATGAATAAGCGATAGATGAATGGCAGTGCAATGAATGATAGGTCCAAAGAGCCAAAGAATATATGGAGGTGCTTTATTTATGTAAGGTGCCTATTTGCCAAGTTTTCACCAAGGTACTTTCCCAAAGTGCCACCGAAGTAGTTTTCACTAGAGGACGATTTTTTTCTTTACTTTTTCAGTCCTTTTTCTCTTTTTTTTTGGATTTTGATCATTTTTTATTTTTTTATATTTTCAGATTGTATACCCTTCAAGACTAGGCATAATTTTTTTTGAGATGCAAGAGTTGTTAGTTGGCTCCTACAAGGGTTCACCTTTAGGTGTTGACAATTGGTATGATCTTGATCCGTAGCTTGCTATGATGATAAAGGGACCTAACCAGTTAGGTTCAAACTTTCCTTTTTGTCTTGATCTGGAGGGTTCTTTTGATTATGCTTTAGAAAAAGATCATTGACTTAGAAAAACCGACATTTGATCCTCTTGTTATAGCTCTGTTTCAATCAGTTTTGATATACTTGCAAGTGATTGAGGGAATCAAGATGACGCTCGTCCAAGAACTCTAGTTCATTCAACCAAGACACTATGTATTCTTCCTCAGTAATCAGGTTCTATAATGACACTTGTAAGGAAGGGAGCTCAACCTGAATATGCAGGATGGATTTTGATCCATAGACCAAGGAGAAAGGGGTTGCACCTGTAGGCATGCATATAGTATGGGGTAGAGAATTGGTGTTGGATGTTGATTCTTTGGCACAACTCTTTTACATCTTGATTCTTAAAAAGGGTTCCATTATCTAAGATGAGAGTTTGTGGAACACCATAACAACATAGTAGATAATTCAGGATAAATTTGACAATCTTCTTCCCCATTATATATGTCATAGGAATGGCTTCGACCCACTTAGTAAAATACTCAGTGGTGGTTATGATAAACTTGTGGCCATTGGATGAGGTTGGGATGATTTTTCCTATGAGGTTAAGTACCCACTGTGAAAAAGGCCAGAGTGTGATCATTGGCTACAATTATTGAGCTTGAGCATGAATCAAATCCCCATGCTATTGACATTGGATACACTTCTGCACATACTGATGAGCTTCTTTTTCCATGGTTGGCCAATAATACCCTGTCCTCAACAGTTTCTTAGATAATTTCATACTACTATAATGAGACCCACATATGCCATCGTGCACTTCTATTAAAGTAGTTAAGGCTTCCTCTTGGTTAAGACACTGTAGTAATGTCCCTTCGATGTTTCAACAGTAAAGGGTATCACCTAGGATCAAAAATCTGGATGCCTTTTTGACAAAGGTCTTTTTAAAGTTTGAGGTGATATCATATGGAAGGGGTCTTCTACTTAGGTAGATAAATATTTCATGATACCATGGGGATCTAGGACAAACAATGACACATGTGAATTCAGATTTAGGGATTTCAAAACTTGGTATGAGAATTTTTTTCTACCAAGAATTCACATTGTAAGACATTGTTCAACATGTCTAATAGTGATCCAATTGTTGCCATGGTGTTTGTTGCTCTATAGTTCATGCGAGGAATTTTATCAAAAGTTATGTGTATGAAGAGATCCTTGAGATTCTCCACCATCTTCTTGTAAGGAATGAGATTGTCATCTTTAGTTTGATAGTCATCATTGACTTGGTTGATAGCCAGCCGTGAGTCTCCATAAACTTTCATCTCTTGAATCTGCTATTGAACTACTATCCTTAGACCTATGATTAGGGTTTCATACTCAACAATGTTGTTAGTACATGGGAATGATAGGCTGTATGACTTTGGAATGCAATCACCTTGAGGGATGATGAAGAGAATGCCTACTTTAGATCCATGTTGGGTGAATGATCCATCAAAGTACATCTTCCACTGAGCTGTGAGATTGATGAGGACCACTGATTCATCAGGGAATTCAAATACCAAGGGGTTCTTAGCATAGATGGGTACTTTTTCCAGTTGGTCTGCGATTACTTGTCCTTTGATTGCCTTGCGCTCCACATACTCTATGTCAAATTCTGTTAAGATCTTCACCTATTTATTTATTCATCTTGTGAGGGTTGCTTTCGATAACATGTATTTTAATGGATTGATCTTTGCAATGAGCTTGATTTGATGTGACATGTAGTACCTAAAATTTTGTGATGCAAAAAATACTACTAGGCATGCCTTCTCAATGGGTGAATAGTTCATATCATAGCCCACCAAGGTCCTACTGATGCAGTAGATGGCTCTTTCCTTTCCATTTTCATCATGTTGTGCCAAAAGAGCTCCTAGTGTTTTTGGTGTTGTTGAGATGTAGAAGATCAGTGGCTTGTTCAATATTTGTGGCATGAGAACTAGAGGTGTTAGTAGATAATCTTTGATCTACTGGAAATTTTTATCGCACTTCTCATCCCACTTATAGGTTATCCCTTTATGGAGAAGATGCAAAAAGGGGTGGATTTTATCTAATAGTTGTGCTATAAACCTTTTGATGGAGTGCAATTTTCCTTTTCATCCTCTCATCTGCTTTAGTGTTTGTGGTGGTTCCATGTATAGGATGGATTTTACCTTTGCTGGATCAATTTCTATCCCTCTTTGTGAAACGATGAAGCCAAGGAGTTTCCCTGATGTGACCCCAATTTTTTGTTGTTGTTGGATTCAGTCGTACCTTATATTCTTCAAGCCTATCAAAGATGGAACCTAAGACTTGTATGTGCTCACTTCTCTTCCTTGATTTTTCCAAAATATCATCCACATAATCTTCAATTGTTTTGTGGATCATGTTGTGAAATATGAGGGTCATTTCTCTTTGATAGGTTGCTCCTACATTTTTTAACCCAAATGGCATCACTTTCCAGCAATAGGTTCCCCATGGACAAGTGAATACAATTTTGTTTTGATCCTCCTTGGTGATTATGATTTGATTGTAGCCTAAAAAACCATCCATGAGTGATAGTGTTTCATGCCTAGCTGTTAATTCCATAATGAGATCAATGCTAGGAAGAGGGAAATCATCCTTTGGGAATGCTTTGTTTAAGTCTCTAAAATCAGTGCATATTCTAATGCCCTTGGTGGGTTTTGAGATTGGTACCAGGTTTGAAACCCACTTAGGATAATATATCGGTTGGATAAATCCAATGTTAAGAAGATTTTGTAACTCTAGTTTCACCAAGAGTGCTATTTTTGGGTACATCTTCCTTAGTTTTTATTTATCAGGCTTAGCTTTAGGATAGAGTGCTAGGTGATGTACAACCACTTCTAGATCAAGGCCTAGCATATTTGTGTATGACCATGTAAAGTTAGTTCTATGCTATTTTAGGAAAGCTTCCAGGTTCTTATGTTCTTCGTCCAAGAAGGATTCAACATAGAAAGTGATTTGAGGTGCTTCTTCGGTACCCACATTAACTGGTGTGGAATTTTCTGCTAGTACTACTAACTTTTCTAGATGCATTGCAATAAGGGGGAGATTGAATCCTTCATCCTTGGGAACCTCAGAGAGGTTCTCACCATTGGATGCATCCTTTTTTTTTTACTATTTTAGAATCAAAGAGTGCTAGTAGGTGGTTTTCACTCAAGAACCTACATGTTAGTTGCATTTTATTAATTTTGTGACTGAATGATTCAATTGTCTCCCCATAGTATGCCCCTGTGTCGAGCTCTATGTTGAATCCTACTTTATGATCTACCCATGATAAGTTGTCATAGAGTTCCATGAATTTTGAGATTGCTTCATTGTTTTCGAATAAATCTAGAAGCAGTGGTCCTTGTTGGTCCATTTCAATAAGTTGCGGGTATACTAGGCGTATTTCAGTTGGTTAGTTGCTTGGGAGAAAAGATGTTATGGATATCATAAAGAGGGTGTTTTTCTCAAATAGGTTTGCAACATCAAGGGGAAAGTCATCTAAGGTTGTATCACACAATGAAGGTGACCAAGAGGAAGCCTCAACTCATTTAGCGTAAATACTTTTGCCAATAAGTGTAACCTTGCTAGTAGTACAACCTAAGCCAAGATTCTTTATTCATTTCTTAGGAACGATGGGTTCTAGTAAACCATTTTCATTCTATCCTAGCTGTTCACTCTTGTTATATCCCCAATTTTGCATGAGCTATAGGCCTTTGTTATCATCTTCCATGGGAAGAATAGGGACATGTCATTCATCTTGATAAAGGAGTTTATAGACATCTTCCTCATTCAAATCCCACCACCTGGTGAAGGTAGTAGCTGTCATCTTGATTGTTTCAGGATCTTTGGTGCTAGATGTGGGTTTCCCATGAGATTGAGGAGAAATAGACAACTCTCCTAAGACATAGGTGTCTTTCAATAGTTTGTAGTTTCCACAACCATCATCCTAGATCATTTCTTTGACATTGGGTATACTTTGCACAATGGGAATTTTTGTTGCTGAGGTAGAAACCAGGGATGCTAGGTCAACAAATGAGCTTGATGGTGTAGGCCCTTCATCATTTTTGGGTATTTGGGGTATCTTATAGAACTTGGACTCCAGAATTTTGCAGTAGTAAAAAGGCTCAGGATCTCCATGGATAGTGATTTCTCTACCTTTGAAAGGAAAATTTACACACTAATGATAGGTTGAGGCTACAAATTTTAGAGCATGGATCCATGGTCAGCCAAGTAGGATGTTATAGGGAAGATCAAGTTCAAGCACTTGACATGTATTTTCTACAATAAGAGGTCCCACCTAAATGGGAAGTGCAATGATTCCTTTTGATACCCATTCTTGGTCGTCATATGCTCTAATGTTGGTAATCTTTGCTTTCGCAATAATATCTTTTGAATAGCTCAAATGTTTGATCAATTGAAGGGTACAAATGTTCAGACTAGCATCTACATCTACCAAGAGTCTTTTGACCTTGTTTGTATGAATGATAACCTCAAGGTGTAAAGCACGGTTATGAGATGGTTGTGATGGTAGGTCTTGCTTGGAGAAGGTGAGAAGATGGTTGGTGATGTGGCCTACCATAGCTTGAAACTGATCAATATCAATATTCTTGGGAATGGATGACTCAAACAAGGCTTTCTCCAATATTTACCTATGTGTGGGGGATAAGCTTAAGAGTTCTAAGATTGATATCTATGTGGGGGTTTGCTTAAGTTGATCCAGAAGATTGTACTTGCTAGGATTAGATGTAGGAAAAGTAGGTTGTGTCCTAGATTGAGATGGGACTCCTTGAATGGTTATTTTTCCACATCGTGTGGTGATTCCACATTCCGTACTAGCTCCTTTGATGGTGACAATAGTAATGACGCTATCATAGGAATCCACTACATTGGAATAGGTATTTGGCATGTTTGTGTAATCCTTAGCTTTGCCATTTTTATTTCTCTGTTATGATTTGGCATAGGGTTCTTGTATATCTTAAGATCCTAATTCCTAGCTTGTACCTCAATAAATATGGTATCATTTTCTATGAGGTCTTGGATGATATTTTTGAGCCTCGTTTAGTTTTCCATTTTGTGTCCTTTGATCTTGTGAAAGTCAAAAAGGTCCTCATTGTACCAAGATGGTTTCTCTTGTGGTTCTTGGTAGTTTTCAAAGTTGGGAAGTGTGATCATATTTGACTCTACCAAATTTTTCATGATAGTCTCGATGGGTTTAGATAGTTGTTTGTACTTGCATTTAGGATAAGTGTTCTTGTTAGGGGTTTTCCTTTGTTGACTGTCAGTGTTATTGATCTAATTGTTCTAAGGAGGTGTCATTTGTTGCACAATTGGTTGGATGTTGGTAACTTGATTGTTGGTTGGTCTAGGAGCACTTAGGATTACCTTAGCATCTACCACACCATCATTTGTCATGTTTTTGTTCTTAGCCTACACATGAGGCTTGTCTTTTGAAATGGTTTAAGGACGGTTGTCTTTGTAAGCTTGAGTATTTCCTTGTGAGGTTAGAGCTCTTTCGATGTTAAGGGATCTAGGGACAAGCTCGTCATATAATGTGGTGCACTACATTTTTAAGTGGAAGGAAAATTTTGGGTCAAGATTTTCTATGATGATTCCCACTTGTTGTTCGTTGAGAAGAGGCCACTTGCTTTTACTAGATCTTTGTCTCCATCATTGTAATAAATTAGTGAAAGTTTCCCCCTTTTTTGTCTAAGAGTATATAGTTCCTCTAGAATGACGTCCACGTCAAGATTCAAGGAGAAGTAATCGATGAATTTATCAGCGATTTGTTGAAAAGTTTTTATTCTAGGAGGTAGATGAGAAAACCAATCCATAGTAGGACCTATTAAACTTTGAGGGAAGAGGCGCATTATATATGAATCATTGTAGGCTACCTCCATACACATGATGTTAAATTCTTTGATATGGTCCATAGGAATCCCTCTTCCTTTATATTTATCAAATTTGGGGATTTCAAAACCAGGAGGGAATGGTACCATTATAATATTTTGATCAAATGGGTATAGACACAAATTCTATGTATGGGGATTTTTTTCCTTGCCCATGTGAAGGTCTTGTATTTCTTGTGAGAGATCTCTAAATTGTGATGCTAGATCAGATTGAGGATTGGGTGGAGGAACATATGGTGGGATGACAGATGAGTTGTATGGGGTGTATGGTGATGGTGATGTATATGTTCCTAATATGTTTGGATTGATGATGTCCGATTGAGGATTATAATAGGAACCTTTTTTCTATTGTTGAGTATACTGTTGAGCTAGTAAGGTTTGTTGTTGATCTTGTTGTTGTTGTTGTGCCACTAGGGATTGTTGTTGGGAATTCTGTTGTTGTTGTGATACTAAGGCTGCTTGATGGGATTGATATTTTTGTTGTGTTGCTATGGCTGCTTGTTGTTTTTGTGCTAAGATTGCTTGTTGTGTTGTTGCTTGGTTGCTTCTTGTTGTTGTTGTGCTAAGGCTTCTTGTTGTTGTGCTATGAAAGCTACTTGGTGGGCTTGATATTGTTGTTGTGCTGCTAGAGTTGTTTGTTGTTGTTGATGTTGTTGTTGTGCTACATGTTGTGTTGCTAAAGCTACTTGTTGTGCTGCTAGGGTTGTTTTTGTTGTTGTGCTACTAAGTCTGCTTGTTGTGCTATTGCTTGTTGTCGTTGTTGTTGGACAACTTGTTGATAGGCTTGTTGTGCTTGTTGTAAGGCTAAGGCATGTGCTTGTAATGTGGGATCAGGTAGTTGTTGGGATATTTATGGAGGATTATGGATATTGATGTTTTGATTGGGTAATGGATAGGTGATGAAATTTTGGGGATTCCCTTGGTTCAACATTCCTTGTAAGATGGTAGAATGAGGTAGAAGAATATATGTTTGAAATCCTATTTGATTTGGCATAGCAAATGGGATTGCGGGAAAAGATGAGGATGATGCCATTAGATTATGCGATGGAAATGACATATTAGGACCTTGAGTCCACTGGTTGAAAATATTTCCTTGTCCCATGTTTTTAGGATTTCCTTGTGTTAGGGATGTATTACCTTTGTTGACAGGATTAGTTATCAAGGGATTGATTTGAGATGGGTTCATAATGGATGGTGTGGACGTATTTTTTGAAACCAATGGTATGGATGAACATTGGAGGTTTGGGTAAGGATGTCCCCATTTTCTTCAAGGGTTGAGTTTGTGGTATGGTATTGGTATTCCCTTGCACACTTTTTTGAGATACCTGATCTGCACTGCTTTGTGTGATGGTAGGAACACTTGTGGTACTCATGGATGTGGATGAAGAAGGATGCCCTCGATATGTTGAAGTAATGGTTGAGTAATGCAAATCAAGAGGTGTGTATATTTTTTTAGGATCTTTGAGAATGGGAGGAGCACCAAAGCTAGGCGTCCAAGTGGTTGTGTTAGATGGAGGATTGGTTTCAAGTATTCCCACAAGTGTACTGTTTTCAAATGAAAGGGCATGTTCAAAATATTTAGCAAGGCTTGTTGCAATACTAGGAATGTAGGTTTGATTTAGCCCTAGTGATGGAGTTGTGAAACCTTATGTTAAATTTTGTGCCACAAACATTAGGGAGATAGGAGCTACATTTTCATAGGCTTGATGTTCCATAATTTCCTCCCTAGTGAGTTCAAATGGGTTGTTTGTGATATCTTCTATTTCATATGGTCTTGATGGGGATGAAGGTTTTTATGATGGTGTAACTTGAATTAGATCGAATCAAATTCTAAAGGATTTGGATCACTTGAGGTGAATGTAACTTTGGCTTTCTCCATGATTCTCTTGTGTTGTGATCTAGTCTTTACCATAAATTTTGTGTCACCTATGGGAGAGTTATGTTGAGATTTGTGATATTTGAACTCTCTAGTTGACTCAAATCTAGGTAAAAGAGATGCTCTAAGTATTTTGGGAGCAATGATGATAATGGGGGATGAAAAGATGGGTGATGTGGAGAGTGATCTTTGCAAACGTTTTGGAACAACACTTTTGAATTTCTCTTGATATTTTGATGTTAGTATAAAGGATGTTTATGAACATGTAAATCTTTAGGCTAGATTAGTGACCTTCAAGATGAACTAGTTCAAAGATGATAACTAAATTTTCTAAATGCATGGAAAAGGATGCATTTAACATACAAAATAGGCAAGTTAGATGGCTAATTTGGTTTGATGTTTAAGTCACAAAGTGTTGGTGTACTTGGAATTTTGCAAAGTTGAATGAAGTGAAAGATGAATTTTGATGAAGGGGTGAGTGAGATTTTTGACCCAATGTTTACTTTAAAGTGACCCTTTGTTTTGACAAGACCAAGGTAGTGAGAATGATTCTAGACCTCTAAAATGTTCAAATCCTAAAGATCCAATGTTGATTTAGATGAGAGGATGAATGGGGATGTTTAGAACTATTTGGATCCTCCTAGCTCGAGCATAAAGGTTTCTTAACAAGTGGTAGAAACTGTGATAAAGTATTGAGGCCCACTTCCTACTAAATTGTGAACTACGTTACCTACGTTAGCAATGACGAGATAGAGATCTTCCCCTATGGATTTTGATTGTGCAATGGATCATTTAGAGGAGTTCAGTATCATGAAAAAGACCAAGATTTTGACTCCAAAAGAATGCATATAGTTATGGAATGTTTCTTGAAACATGCCTATAAAATTTTTCTACCAACTTGTCTCTTATCTTGTGAAGTTTTAAAAGATGTTTCTTTAGAGCTTTTGGACTAAGATGCATAAGTCTAAAATGACGTCCTGTAGACTTTATTTTAGGGATTCTGACTTTACGTGAGATCATGTAGAAAAAGTTCAAGTTTATGGAAGAAAGGAATATATTTATAGCCACACGGGTGTTGGTAATGTGGGTCTCCAACCTCAATATCAGCTTGTTTCTCTTCTTCATCTAAAATAGTTGTTGCATTTCTCCACTGGGTATTTTGTTTCAAAAATGAAGCTTCTCAAACTACTAATGAGATCGGTTTGTTCTTTGTTGATGAGTTCAAAGTTTGGTTGAATTATGGCACCTGGAAGATTAGGTTGTTCAATGGGAGCAATCGATCTCCAAATAGTCATGTGAGGTTCATTTGTGTCAAGTTTATCTTGTTTAATGAGTTTATTTTACCACAATCACTTGTCTCGATTATGTTTTCAAACTAAATGTTTATGTAAAAAACATCATAACATTCACAATGTCCATTTTGTGAGAATCACGAGGTTGAAGCCATAACTACCTATGTTGTCTTTGGAAAATATGAAGTTTGATATAAGTCAAGATATTTAGAAATTGCTAAGGATAAATCCTTAGGACAAGTAGTAATATCAAGGCTAACTCAAGAGGTCCATATTTAAGCCAAAGTGTTTAAATTTTTTGAGGAAGATAGTGAATGTTTGTTTTTGTATCATTTTGAAGCCAAGCAAAGTGTTAAACTGACTCACAATCATTACAACCCTAGGTTCAAAATGGCTATATTTGTTGCGTCCCCAATTGGATTTCTCCAAACACTGAACAATGCGAACAGTTAGAGATTTGGTGACACTGGTTCCCCTCCACGACACACACTTCTCGGGACCACCAAGTCTCAAAATCCTTAAAATCCGAAGATCAAAAGGATTTTTTTGTTTCTACAATTGAATAGGACAAATGTGGGGTGGCTTTAGAACAACCGTTCTTGCACCAATGAATATTAAGGATTTTTAGATTCTAAACAAGGATTCATAATAAGGGCTTCCAGTCTAGGGGGTGTAATGATAAACTCCATCAAGAGGTCTCCCAACCCTTAGAACAAGGGATTTACACATCATAAAGATACTGGGGGAGAGCTATCATGTACCGCTTCCCATTGAGAACAATTTTCATTGTAACCACACATTTATATCACGGTTTGGAAGAGCTTGGCATTAGCTCATTACCACTTTTGTCGTTCCCTTCTTTCGAAGTGGGGAGGAAGGCCCTCTAAAGATGAAAAATATCATAGAAGTACATCCGTGGTTCGATCATCTTTGCTTGCATGAACAAAGAGAGAACACATGCCACACCTTTTTCTCACACTCGCAAAGGGGGTTTAGTTTTAATCCAAATTGAAAGATGTAGGTGATTTTACAAAGTGTTAAGGAATGTTTCTATTTCTCAAGGTCACCAAATGGCATGAGAGAATTGCATACACATCCACTAACAATGTTGTAAATCAAAAAACATAACAAACAATTGTAAATTTTAACCCTTCAAAGCAGTAATGAGTTCATTTTAAGCACCAAATGAAATATGAAGTTGCCTTGTTCAATTTTAAACCTGAAAAAAATGATGAAATAAGGGTTCAATTTTAATCCTATTTGAGTGTTCTTTTTAAACCCAATAGAAATTTAATGCTTTTCCTAAAGCAAAAATTAGAAAGCATAAAGTTGGGTTAAAATTTCCCCAAAGCGTCAAACGCTTGTTATAATCACATAATTTTAAGATAAGAAAAGGATTTCTTCACTTGAGCTCCATGTCTTTCAACCTACAAACCCTATTAGTCTAATAACCAAAACATAGTCAGAAGCACATCAATAATCAGATAAATTAAGGAAATTAAAGCACGTGTAAAAAATGATCTTAAAGTTTCTTACCCTAGTTGGTCATCGTTGAAAATGATAGCGTCACAATTTGAACTGTGGGCGCCACTCTGCAACAAAAATAGAGAGCACGATAGCATCACAATTTTGTTCGACATCCTTGCACACAGTAGCGTTGCTTTTTGAGATTTAGGGGCATCGATCTAGTGATGTTAAGTGTCATCATTTGAAATTTTCAATACCTCTATATTAAATTAGTGTCGCTAGATTTAAATCGGAGGCAGTGCATTTAATCGGCGTTGGTGTTTCAAATTGCAATGGTTTCACTATATGGCGATGCTCTTCAAAGTGCATCGTTTGTAATTTGAGCGTTGTTGTATCCTAGAAAATAACAAACAAATGGAATTCGAGCTAAAAATTGGTTAAATTGATGGTTTTCCCTCCTAGCATCAGAATGTGAGATGAGGATTGTCAGTGTGGGTTGATTACGCTTAATCCATGATGAATTGAAGCACAATTTACCCAAATAAACTTGCATCTACCAAACAAGATCATTCAAATTGAAAAGTTTAAACTAAGCATTTAATTGAAACTGAAAGTTACAAACTAAAAAAATAGTTAAATTCCTACTCTAACCCATTTGAAACTTATCCTGTTTTGGAATTGTGTCGTGTTGATGTGGAATGATGACCCTTTTCCAATCTCATGATTAGTGAGCATGTTTCAATTGATTCTATGGAAGAGAATTGATGAAACCATTGTGATTAATGGATGAAAATATAGTTTATGCCAAATTAAATATGATGCAATCTAAATTAACATGATTCTATGCTAAAAAAGAATTAGTTATGCAATTGCTAAGCTAATCTAAGCTAATTCTAAGCTAAAAGATGGAATCCCTAATTCACATACAAACTAATATGGATGCATGAAAGCCATTAATGGATGCTCTAAGCTATTATGCAATTAAACTTAACTAAAAAAAGCTAAAAATGAGTAAAATATGAGTGTGAGTGCATATGAATTCAACAACATGAGTTTGCTCTGAAAAAGATGGATCCATTTGTCTCCAAATAGTGACCTATTTATAGGAAAGCAAATGAGAAATGGAGGGTTGAGATCGAAAAGATCAATCAACGATCAAGGATGAAGGAGATGAGAGGCATGGATCATGGATTCTAATCAACAGATGAGAATTCATGATGGGATTTAATCAAGGGTTCACATTTGCTCCAAACAAACACACTTTTGACCTGCACACATAGGTCAGAGGTGACTTGTTCAAAAGGTTAAAGGTAAAACTTGCTTAAGAAGCTAAGTGAAAATGTAAGACCCCCGCTTGCATATGATTAATGCTAAACCTAATTTGATATATGTTTCCATAAATAGAGGGTAAGGCATACTGCAGATAATAAATAATGTGATTGGGTGATCATATTCTTGTATTTCTCCTTGATATTTATTTCATTGTCACTATCGTGAAGGTCTTATGGACTTGTAAATGAGAATATGAATTAAAATTGTTAAAGGAATTGTTGTACAATTTAATATTAGTTTACCTATCAATTTAATATGGTATGATATTGTTCTTACGATTGCATTGGTAATGTATAGGAAAGTAGAGTGCCAGTATGAGAAGGGGAAAATATTGAGTAGATCAAATGGCATCTTTTTGTGGTTATGAATTTGACTCCCTTTTGGGGCTTGGAAAGATATAGAGTTAATATGATTGTAGAGTAGGGTGGTGAAGGTTGATGTAAAATTGGATAGTTTATATTTTGGGTTGATAGGGTGTTTATTTGTGTGTCATGTGAGATGTAAGTTGGGGTGGAGGTTTAGAAACCATTATACAAGTTGAAATTCGGATAGGATCTTAAATGGGCTTTTAAAGTGGGTTGTTGGTCATTTTCCTTAGTTGGGATGCAAAATTAAACCCCCTAGGGTCTATACCTTAGTGGTAGGGGTCAAGTGGGCATGCGATAGTGCCCCTGGGACACGATTTGACCCCTGAAAAGTCCTCATTATGGTGAGTGACGAGTTTAGAGGTGAGGATGGGATGGAAAGATGGAGTGGTTGTCCAAATGCATGTTCTCATTAATGGGTAAAGGACCTTCATTGATGGGGAGAGGTACACTCCACACCTTCACATTCAAGAGTTGCAATTTGTGAAACTTTTATATATTTGGAGAGAAAGGTGTGGGGTGTTACCAACTTCTCCTCTTGGAGAACTTGAATGGAGATTGTAGAAAGAATGAGAAGAGGAGAGAAGTCCACCTTTTGGAAAGATAGTGAGCAAGATGGTTTGGCTTGGAGAGGAAAGATGGATACAAGGGTTTAGTTCCTTCATCTAAGAGGACAAAGATAAGTTTTCCCTAATTCCATTTACCCTTGTTATTGGTTGTAAGAGTGTAAATTAGTGTAGGTATTATGGTTGAAAATAGAAGTAGATAATCTAGATGTATGAAATTGGTGCTATGTTAGTGGTATCCCTTCTATAAAAATGAGAAAATACTCCATTTATCATCATGGAGCTTTAAGAATTCCTTGCTTGGGGGTATGGCTAGAGCCCACGAGACTCCATGGCACCATCACAATAGGGTGGAGAGCAAGCCTGGTTCAATTGTTTGTCATCCTTTGTATGTCTTAAAATTAGTTTGTAAGAGGGAAAGCTATTGTTTTGTTGTATCATGAAAGTAAGTGGGGAAAAGATCAGTCCTTGTTTATTAGTTTGCTACTCATCTATTTTTGCATGTAGTCATAATGTGGAATGGTGAAAATTTCATGATATTGTGTTAATGAAGTGTTTGAAGCAAAGAGTTGTTTTTATTTGTTTGTTTGAAGGAAATATATTGTTTTGGCTGCATCCACTCAAATAATAGAGTATTCAAATCAAATCAAATTTGTTTAGATCTCTTAGCAATTTGCCTATCTAGAGAAATTGCATTTTATGCAACGACAACTAAATGATTAAGGTTTAAATGAAGTTTTAGTGCTAAGAAAATAATGTGTTAAAAGAAATATGTATAAGAGATCATTGTATATTTACTTTCATAAGATCATATAGCCCCTCTACATAGAGAAGAAAAATGTGATAGTTGTACTAAAAATGGGTACCAATCTTATACAGGGCAAAATAGAAAATACTTGGTTGCTTCCTCTTAAGTTGCTCATTTAATCAATGCCTATACTGTTCAATAATACTTATGATCTATACTCTGCCTTGTTAAAATTTACTTAATATAGCCATTGATCTCATTACAGAAATCCATAAGGGAAATAATCATTAACTTACGTGGATGCGGAGCAAGAATAGATAAATTTCAATGTAACCAAGGCCCGCTTTGCAGTGCTATTCTTACTTTGGCCCGGTCATGCAAAATAATAAAAGGATAAAATGGAGTAATAATAGGGGTCACATTTGATAGAGTGGGGAACACCTTGGTTTTATGCTACAAACTTTCTATCCTAAGAACCCAACAAATATGGCAGTGTTTTACCCTATAGAATCAAGCAGTTATGTATCTGAGAAATTAAACATATATGTATGTGGATAGAAACCAATAAAATGCATGTTGTGAGATCTATGAAGTAAATCGTATGGCGTGATTGTACAAAATGGTAGGGTGAACAGGAGGCCTGCGAATTCAAAATTTATCTCTTGAATAAATTTAGTTTCCAATAGTCATAACACAACCATTGACCTTATTAATGGCAAGAAGTCTTATCTTGGGGAATCACACATAATCAGATCTATCCTTGCAGATACCAATTCATGGATTAGCTTCCATACGTTCTAGTTGATTTTGCAATAGTTTCCATTCACATCGATCCTATGCTATAAGTCGCACAGAGGTGCAGTATCACCTGGTAAGTCACTATGTGAGCTTGCACGGAAGTCTCATAACTGAGCAAAAATTTATATCATATATATCTCCTTGGATGAAACATTACAAAGAGACTCGAATTCTTTGCCTACTTGTGTGGGTTCCCATGCAATGTACTTAGCAGAATTAAAAATGTCCTGGTGAAGAATAGTTGATAGAGATTGCATTCAATACTGAGTATAAAATTTAAAATTCTCCCACACACCTCAGCCAGACATAATTAACTCTCACAAAAATAAACCATGACAGGAAAAGGCACATATCTTCTTTTACAAAAGAATTTGAAGTGATTTCCACTAAGTAAAATTCTGCGCATGATCTCATTTTATTTTATTAAAAAATTATATCAACAATTTAATGCGTCCTAGCTCTGCTCCATTTTAGAGGAGTTGTCACTTACACAATAAATCAAAATTTAGTAAATCTGGAAGTGGCATTTAAGTTCACTCTCTCAAATACATCCATCGACCTGTACACCTTGAATGCTAGTTAAACATACTAAAATTATAGATAAGTGTTCATTTGTACATACTACTATCTCCATTGTCGATCCATGTACCTTATTTTGAAAAATATGAGCCCTCTTAAACCATGGTGATGACTTAAGCGATGGTTGTCGGGATCATCAAAGAGGGTGCCCAAATCCCAATAGGCATGGCTAGTAATAATTACTGCACATTTTGTCTCAGTCCACAGATCTTACTATAGTCTTCAAAGCTCTGCATCTTGCAGTGTTGCTTGGATTATACAGAGGTTACATGTTCGTGTTGCTTTCAATTATATGCAAGTTGCAGTTCGCCAGAAATAAGCATATCCAACTCACCAGTAGTAATAATAACTTCTTAATGCCTATTGTGTGTTATCCTCAGGATCGTGGTAGCAATGAAAGGAATTGGTAAATAATTTTAGTCTTGTATGATTTCTTTGCTTGTTAGGTGACTAAGGCCTGCTAGAAATAAATTGTTTTCAACGTAAATTCCACAGGTGATTCTGATTACCTTGCCAAAGTTGCAACACCATAGATTATGGTGGAAGTTATTAGGTATGCAATATTTGCATGATATGACGTGAGATGGAAGTTATAAACCAGAAAAATAATAACTTTGTGCCCTAAATCTCCAATATTGGTGATTTACTTTTGCTTAAAAATAGACAAAATTATTTTGCATATAAGCCTATAAACCTGCAGTCAAGATTTAGTAAACGAGTATTATATAAATGAGGTGGGAGTAGTGTGGCTCAAAGTGTTAAATTAATATATATCATGAAGTAATGTTGTACTGCACTTTTTCCCCTCACATAATTGATGTCCTCTTCCCATATTTCCATCTCATTATATTATTTAGATAACTTTTCATTATCTTGCATAATTTTGTAGATCTACTAAAATCAAGGCATGCTACATGTTAGAAAATGATTAGGTTTCTATGTTCCTAGAAAAATGCGTTTTAAAGTGAGTGAAACTTTAAAATAAATTATATTTATGGTAAAAAGAGGGGAATATATCCCACGCTTAAAAAAAAAGATTCTAATGACTAAGAAAATAATTTATATAAAGTAGGGACTAGAATTATTAGGAAATATTTTTAAAACAAATATTCCTCTCCATTCGTTCCTCTTCCCTTCCTTTAAGGGAAAATAATATGATGTTTATAAAAAAATCAATATATATTCATTAGTTTCTGTCGATAGGCAGATTTACTATTGCAATCGATGCATTTGCTTTTGAATTAGGAGCTTGGCCAATGAGACTATTCCGTTACAAATATTTTTTTCTTTTTCTTATAGTTGCGATTTAAGCGGATATTTTTTGTGTGGAAAATTACAGTTTATCTCTTTTTTTATTTGTTTGAGTAGGTCAATTTTTCATTTTGCTTTAAGTAAAATAGGAAAATAGGGGAACTTTATAAATGGTGGGGAACACTATTTATTGTGGCAAATATTTAATTGGGGATGCATGTAGTGTGAGCTTTGGCAGCAAGTTAGTTGGTATTGAAGCAGTGAATGCATGTTTAATGCATTAAATGCAAACCTCACGATATGTGTTGGACAACTGGTGCAAAGATAAAGCAGAGAATGCTTGGTTAATTTGCATGTTGTTTGTTTACTACTTGTCCAGAAGCTTGCATGGTTGTGGCTATGGGTTGTCGTGTTTGACGTTTGTCATTATTGCAGTGGTAATGGTCTACAACTGGTGAGTGTCTATTTATTTTTGATACTTAATAACTAGAAGCGTTAGAGGGAAAACTGAATGCTTTTGGCAATGTCTTGTGTAATGTGGGTGCACATGTAGTGAACACTTAGCTAATTCATGAAACGTTAGTTGAGTTCTAGGTTTTTCTTGTGCTTATTTTTGTTTCACTATTGTTTGTTAGAAAGATTGTGGGTATTTTAGCTCTGTGTTGCATTTTTGCATGTCGGTACATGTGCAACAAATGCATAGTTAATATATGAATTCTTAGGTGAGTGTTTGGGTTTTGTTTGTACTTATTACCATTTTTCTGTCATTTCTTGAAAAGCTTGTAGGTTTTTTTAGCCATGTTTATTATTCTTTAAAAGTGCATTGTGCTGATGCACTAAATGGATAACTAGTTCATGAAATCTTGGGCGAGTGTTGGATTTTGTTTCTGCTTATTAATGTTTTATTATTGTTTGTTAGAAAGATTATGGGTTTTGTAGCTCTTCCTTGCATTTTTGCATGTGGGTATATGTGCAATTTATGCATGGTTAATTCATGAAATCTCAGGAAAATGGTAGGTTTTCTTTGTGTTTATTCTTTTTTTGTTTATGGTTTGTTGAAAAACTTGTGGGTTTTTTAGTTATTGGGTGCATTTTTGCATGTTCGTTATTGTGCAAAAGTGTAGTGGTGGTGAATGGATTGACTGTGTGTTTTTGACACTTGATGAGTAGAAGTATTGCTTGTTGTTACAAGGTGTAACAGTTCAAATGGGTACAGTGGATTGCATATGCATGACAGGGGATATGGGTCGCGTGAATGCATTAATTATGTGTTTATTGCTTGTGTGGTTGGCAAGGTATTAATAAGGCTTGGAAAGAAATGTGTACGAGATGTGGTGAAGGGCTAGTGAATACAAAAGCAGTGAGTGCATAGTTAATTCATGAATTTTGACCCAAGTACTGGGTTTTATTTGTGCTTATTGTTGTTTGTTTGTTGATTGTATAAAACCTTGTATGTTTCTAGCTTTTGGTTCTAGTTTTGCATGTTTTTTATTTTGTGGAAGTGGACCACTGATGGGTGCCTTGTTCCTCTGTTAATGATACTTTGTTGTTGTTACAATGGCTAATAGTGAATGGTCACAAAAAATTATCGTCTTGGTCTATTCTTTTGCAAATTTTATTGATCTTTTTGTGGTTCATGTTTATGAATAGTGTATTATATGTCATGGACTATGTTCATTTGTCTAGTTTTCCCTTGTAATAGGAACCATTATTTGCAATTGGAGTTGGAGGTAGATATCTGTATGAGCACAAATATACTTGGTTGTTGAAGAAGGAATCTAAAGGTCAGATTCTTGTAACGTTCTTCCCCTTTGTTTCCAATGAATTTTAAGTCTTGTAATGTGCATAAAATTTATGCTTTGGAAGAGTTGTGGATAATAAAGGAGAGGCTTGGTTCAGGAACCTAACTTAGTTAATAGAAAAATGTGCATAGTCAATGGAATGTCATGTAATTCACAAGCACAAAATTTTTTTTTGTTCAAAGGTAGCCCTTATTTTGAGGCTATTGTAATTGTTACTTTCTGTTGGTGGATAGCTTTACTATTGCATTTGTTGAATTTTCTTTCAAAATAATTTCTTGTTGTTCTTAAAATTTTCATGATGAATCAAATTGTAATTTTTGTGTTTTTTCCATAGATGGTTGGAGTGGGTCTATTATTGGTTCCTACCAATGGGCATGTTTACTATTGCATTCATTGTATTTGCTTTCTAATTAGTCGCTTGACCAATGACATCATGTTGATTAAAATATTTTTTCCTTTCTCCTATAGCCGGGATTTACGCAGACATGTTTTGTGCTTGAAAGTTATGGTTTATTCATTTTTGTTTAACTAAATTGGGAAAATAAGGGAAAATTATTTATTGTGGAAAATATTTGATCATGAGTAGTCAATACATGTTTATTCGATTGGATGCAAATTGTGCTAGATGTGTTGGAGAGCTAGTGGGTACTAATCCATGGAATCTAAGGTGAGTGCTGGGTTTTATTTCCACTAAGTTTTATTTGTAACAATGAGCAATACATCTAGTTATCAAGTATGGCAAACAAATAGATTAGTTGGTCATCAATAGTACATTGTTCCTATACATATGCTTCTATGTTTCATGTTTAACATGGAAAATAATATGCTTACATGAAGAAATAGAGAGACAAAGTAAATATTTATTACCACTCAATTGAAAATGAGAGTGTTGCAATTGTATCCTGCTTGTTGGCTTCAAGTGTTGCATGTCCTTTGTTATCTACTGTGCCTATTTGTACAATTGGGTCTTATAACAATGAATAATATATCTAGTTGCAGTGACACGTAAGTAGTTGTTAGCTTATTGGCCAAGTTTGTAGGATTTGTATTTAGTGTCTAAATGTTTGGGAAAAGTTATCTTGTAGAATTTGTATTTAATATACTATTGTTTTTGATCCAATAGCTATATGATTTAGTGCATTCAATGTGCATTGACTGCTTCTATAGCCACTACCTTGTGGCTAAGGATGGCATAAATCAAATGCAATATTTGACTAATTGCAAAAAATATAATTGATTCCTAATTTGCTGATATACTTTTACAAAAATGACTAATACAGTTTCCTTAGCAGTGTATCAAATTGTATAATGTAAAAATGTTTTCTTTTATTGGTTCTTGTTGAATGGAAAGTTTACTATTTCATTGATTGCACTTGGTCTTGAAATAGTCACTTTGCTAGTGAAATTGTATTGTTTAAAATATTTTGGCCTTTTCCCTATGGTCGAGACTTAATGACAACAAGCAATATAACAAGGAATACTTGTAGTTGTCAACTATCATAGATATATAGTGAAGCGATTCACTTGCAGTTGACTTTTATAGAATAAGAAAGATGCAAAAGGCTAAAGTATTGAAAAAATTTCCATCAAATGATAAATAACCAAGAATAAGCAGAAACAAAAGGCAGTCCTGAGATTTCATGAGTTAAACGACAATAAGTAGAAACTAATTTGAGCACTCGCCTAACATTTCATGAATTAACTATATGCTCACTACATGTTGGAGTAGGTCAACTTTGCAATTGTATTGTACGCGTTCGATATGACACGATTGTATATCAATGGATAGCTACTGCAGTCAATGATACTATGTCTAGTATTCAATTTTGTTTAAGTAAATTGGGAAAATATGACATTATATATTTTTGGAAATTCCCTGGGTTACATGTAGTGAAGGCATAAGTAGTTCGTGATTTTTTTAGGGAGTTCTAGATTTTGTTTGTGCTTATTCCTATTTTATTATTGTTTGTTGGAAAGATTGTGGGTTTTGTTGCTCTTCGTGATGTTTTTGCATGTGGGTATATGTGCAGTGAATGCATAGTTAATTTATGAAATCTTAGGCGGCTATTGGATTTTGTTTGTTTATCATTTGTTGAAAATATTGTGGGTTTTTTAGCTATTGGTTGCACTTTTCAATGTTCGTTCTATTGCAAAGGTGCATTGGTGGTGAATGGATTGGTTGTGTGTTTTTGACACTTGATAACTACAAGTATCCATTCTTTGATGTTTGTTATTATGTTGCAGTGTATTATTGGTGACTGGATTCTTTCTATGTTTATGATGCTTGGTTGCTATTACAAGGGCTAGTTGGAAATTCTTGGGAATATTTACCATGCCGGTCTATTTTTTTTGCATGTAAATTAATCAAGTATTCTTTGCATATCTTCACACTGGCTATGCAACATATATCGTGAGGTTTGCATTTAATGCATTAAACATGCATTGACTAGTTGAGCACTGAGCAACCCGCCACCAGAACTGGCACTATATGCATCCCCCGATTAAATATTTGTGACAATATATAATGTTCCCCTATTTTCCTATTTTACTTAAAGAAAAATGAAAAATCGACCTAGTCAAACCATTGGAAAAAGAGATAAATTGTTATTTTCCAACACAAAAAAAATGTGCATATCAGATGATTGTAATCATGCATATTCTTCATTGCAAAAGTAACATGTTTTTTGTGCAAGTGTAGAGGTTTGAAAAGATATATTTAGCTGTAAATATAGTTCATTGTTGAACAAGGAAGTGGAAGATCACATTCTTGTATCATTCTTTCTCTTTGATTACAATGAATTCATGACAAGACCTTCTACAAAGAATACGTAATTTAGTGTACTCAGTTGTCTCATTGACCCTTGTAACAACAAGCAATACCTCTAGTTATCAAGTTTCATAAACACATGGCCAAGCCATTGATAACCACTATACTTTTATAGAATAATGAACATGCAGAAGTGCAATCAAGATCTAAAAGAAACAAAAACCATTCAGTTTCCTTAAAATGTTCAGTTTTGCCTCTAACAGTTTTGTTGCCCAAGTATGAAAAAGAAATAGATGGCCCACTCAACAGTTGCACATCATTCCTTCAGCTTCTCTGTCGTTGAAGTGATGTACATGACAAGAAATGTTGTGGACAACAACCCACATCCAAAGACACGAAAGCTTCTGAACAAACAATAAGAAAATATTAAGAACAAATCATCACTTGGCTCATATTTCATGAATTAACTATGTATTCTTTGCTTGCATATGCTTCAGTTGTCCAACAAATATAATTTTTTTTGCATTTAGTGCATTAAACATGTATTCACTATTTCAGTACACATCAGTCCTTTGTGAAAGCTCCCACTATATGCACCTTGCAATTAAATATTTGACAAGATATATAATGTCACCTTGTTTGCTTGATTTACTCAAAGGAAAATAAAAAATGAGCTATTGAAAGCAGTAGAAAAAGAGATAAACTATAAATTTTGAGCACAAAAAACTAAGCTATTGAGATAATAACTTTGTAGCTCCTTCAATGTTCAAGGGGCTTATAGACTTGAGAAACACAAACAGATCAATATAGTCAATGAAATGGTATATAATTCATAAACATCAAACTATTTTATGGGAAAAAGCAAGTTACTTTTGCAATGAGAATGTGGTATGGAGTCCATGTGCAACAATGTTTTGCATTGTGCGTTCACTAGAATGTGTAATATATAGGTATATTTTCTTTCATTTTCTTGTAAGAAAATCTCACTAATACACTATTTGGAGTAGTGCATATGAATTTCATATTGCATGGTTGCATTTATGCATATTTTTGGCTACATTATTAGTGCAATCAAATGATTGCAATGGTCATTTGCTTATTGGCACAGATTGGATAGTTTCAAACAATTGGCATAATTCTTACACATGTTAAAAAAATCAAGTATATTTGTACATAAAAATTTAATTGAAGGCCTAGTGGGTACACAAACAGTGAATACATAGCTAATTCATGAAATGCCAGGCATGTGCTTGGGATTTTTCCTGCTTACTCTCATTTGTTTATTGTTTCTTGAAAGGCTTGTATGTTTCTCTTAATGGTACATAGAGCATGTTGAATGTGGAAGCATTGAATGTATTAACCATATGTTGATTTCTTGAATGCTTCCTACATTGTTAGCAAAGTTGACAGAGTATTGATTTAATTTCTGAATACTTGGAAAAATTTACCTCGTTTGGATTTTTATTTTGTAAATTTTATCACGCACTTGTGTGTTTCATGTTTATGAATAGCATATGATATATCATGAACTATGTTCATTTTTCTAATATATCTTTCTAACAGGTACCATTGGTTGTGAATGGAGATGGGGGAAAAGATCTATATGGTTGCATGTATACTTGGTTATTGAACAAACAACTGAAAGGTCAGATTCTTGTATCATTTTTCCCTTTTGTTTACAATGAATTTAAAGTCTTCTAGTGTACCTAAATATTTTGCTTCAAATGGAAGAATTGTGAACAATAAGGGTGAAGCTTGGTTGAAGAATCTGACTTGTTGAATAGATAGATGAGCATAGTGAATGGCATTGCATGCAATTCATAAACATGAAACTTTTTTTGTTTGCGACTATATTACTATTACAATTGTTGTATTTGCTTTTGAAATGATTGGTTGGAAAATTAAATTGTATTGTTCAAAAATTTTGTGTGTTTTTTGGATAGTTGGGATTTAAGGACAAATATTTGATGTTGGAAAATTAGGTTTTATCTCTTCTTCTATTGGTTGGGGTATGTCTAATGTTCATTTTAGTTTAAGTAAATAAGGAAAATAGGGGGGCATTATATATGCTGCAAAATATTCAATCCTCAAATACTAAATACATGTTTAATGCATTAAATGCAAAATGTTTTAGTTGTGTTGGATAGCTCCTCCATATGGAAGCAATAAATGCTCATTTTTGCTTCATACTATTTGTTTATTGTTTGTTCACAACCTTCTATGTTTTCAACTCCGGTCTTCTGTCTTTGGTGTTTCATACTCGATGCAATGCCCGAACGAGGGGAGGGTTGTATGAACAATGTACTATTGGTAACTGGATTGTCTTTTTGTTTTTGATACCTGATAACTAGAAGTGTTGCTCACTCTTACAAAGAAGGCTAAATGATTTGAGCAAGGTCTTGTCGACTGCGAGTGCATAAAAATCATAAAGCATTTGTTTATTGCATGAATAGCCATTAATCTAATGGGAAAGTTTGAAAATAAAATTGTGCGACATATATTGGAGAATTGATAGGTGCACAAGCAGTGAATGCATAGTTGATTCATGAAATGTGAAGCGAGTGCTAGATTTTATTTATGCTTATTCTTGTTTAACAATTGTTTGTTCAAAGATTTTTCTGTTTCAAGTTTTTCATTGTGCTCGTCCATGTTTTTTATCTTGTAAAAGTGCATTTCTCATGATTGAATTGGTTGTGTGCTTATGATACTTGATAACTATAGTGCTTGAGAACATATTTATTTTGTTTGAAAATTATTATTTATATCTTTTCCTCTTTTTCCAAGTAGGTGTATTGTTCATTTTCCTTAGAGCAAATTGGCTAAATTGATTGACATAAATTTTCTATCCCAAATATCTCCTCATTAGATCAAAATTTTTACAAGTTTTTTTGGTAGGCCAATGCTCATTAAAGCAATCAATGCATGGTTAATGAATTCTATGATTCCATAGTGAACAAGGCCTTCCTCAAAGATGTAAACGATCCTACTTTATGTAGAAACAACATACTATTCTTTTGATGCATCAAGCAACACATGTATTGGGATTG
>VDFB02271358.1:864881175-864919926 GCA_007258455.2 Sequoia sempervirens
ATCTTGTGTTGGATATTTTGCTGCAAGAGAAAATGGGGTATATTAGTATGCAAGAAAATAATAGAAAGGGTTGCTATATATAAAATGTGTAAAAAAATCTTGGAAGTTTCTTTTTACTTGATCTATACCATCTTAAAATCTTATGTAATGCTTGTTGTATGGTAGAGTACGACACTTGTTTTGTATTTTCTCCTTGCTCTGTACCTGTCCACAATCAAAGATTAAATTTTACAACCATGAAAAACAAATAGAGCATACTAGATAATAACATGAAAAACAAATTACCAGTGCCGACCCATTTCTCGCGATGCATCCAATGCTGAGACCATTCAAAGATTGCAAAAGAGCCCCTACATAGCAAACGGGTGTCCTTGAGACAGTGAGGGAGGATTTTGAGGTGAGGCTGATTTGGGCGAGTTTGGATTGGCTACTAGCATAAATAATATTTTTAAGCACCTACCGCCAAGAAAATTAGGTGCCCATTTTGAAATGGATGTGAAATTTATTTCACTGTAGTTAAATGAATCTCAGTCATTTATCATTTTTCGCCATTTTTAGCTATCATTTTGATTCGAACACATTAAAACTCTAATAAAAAAATCTTTAAAATTTTGAATATTTTATATTAAATATTTGAATATTTTTATATTAAAATATAATTTTTAAAATTTTATTATATTTTTTAAATTCAAATGAGTATATATAAATAAAGCATCATTTATCCTATGTAATTAAGTATATATTAAATTTTATATAATAAAAAAATAATTATAAATATATAATTATATTATTAATTATAATTATATATTATATTCTCTAACAAAACTATTATATATATATATATATAATTTTTTTATAATTATTAATTAATAACTATTATATTCTTATTTAATACAAAATATGATTAATATATTATATATTTAATATAATACATATTAAATTATATAATTATATTTATAAATATATACTATAGTATATATAAGTTGTACTATTATTATTTAAATATAAAAATATATAGGTTATATTATTTACTAATATTATATATAATACAAAAATCAAATATAAAAATATATAAGTTATTATTTATTTATTTACTATAGATATATTTAAATACAAAAAATATATATAATAGTAGTAATTAATATTATTTACCCCAGTAGGGGGAAAAATTAAACCTCCCTCCATCATGATTGTGGGAAATAATATTAGTTACTACTATTATATATATTTTTGTATTTAAATATATTAAAGTAGTAAATAAATAATAACCTATATATTTTTATATTTAAATAATAATAATACATCCTATATATACTATTATATAAATTTATAAATATAATTACTATTATATTTACTATTTTATTTACTGTGATATTTACTATTATTATTACTATTATATTTACTATTATTTACTATTATATTTAAATATAAATAAATATAGGTTACTATTTATTTACTACTATAGATATATTTAAATACAAAAATATATATAATAGTATATATAGATTATATTACTAGTATTATAATATTAAATAATATAATACAAAATATTAAATATAATTATGAAATTATTATAATTAATAATTAATATATTTCTATATATGGATCAAATTAAATTAATTTATAAAAAAAATCATATTTTAATTGATATGAGCATAGAAAAAACTACAGAATTTTATATCATATCAAGCCAATACACTCCCACCAATCATTTTCTCATATATATATTTTAATTTGTATTCTTATGACTAAATAATTTTTACCGATGACCAAATTAGTCATTTATTTACTCATTTATAGTTGTGTTGCAAAAAATTAGTAGAATTTAGTCATTTTTAGTTGTGAACTTTTAGTCACCTAGTCATTTATTTGCCAAATTCTACTAGTGCAAGTCTTAGGAAAGGGATGGAAGGATAAACGGTTTGTGTGGATATGAGATAAATGGATTTAGTAGATGGATGATAGGTGATGGGAGATAAGAGGATGGTGGATGAAGGATAAGAGGATGGAGCTCCAAGGGTTATATTACAAAAGACTAAGATGATCCACACTAGAGGTAGTGTAATCATTGATGGAAGAATAGTAGCATGAGATGGAAGGATAGTGCACAAAAGACATGAATGGTAGAGGAGTAAGGGTTGCATTGTCCAAAACATGCATGTATATTTTTCCCCTATATTTATGAATATCAAGGGAGAAAAGATGCCCTAGGGCGAATTGGCTAGGATAGGAGAATGGAGGTAGGATAAGGGATATGGGATGAAGGATATTTATAGGATGATCAAGATCAAGTAGATAAAATATCAATGCATGTATATTTGACCCCTAGGCTCTTCATCAAGATCAAAGGTGGGAAGGGAAGATGGATTTAGCTAGGATGAGGAATATATGATGAATGATATGGATAACATAAGGGGGGTAGGATGTCTAATGCTCATGTAGATCCTTAACCTTTTCTAGATCAAAGGAGAGAAAGGGGAGGATGGATTAGATAGGATGATGGATAGATGATGGAGGGTAGTGGAGGAAGTGGATAAGATGTGGTATGGATGAAGCTTTCCCCCAAGTGTAGAGTGCAAGGGGATGGGGTGAAGGACTCGAGCATCTAGTTCCATAAGTAGTATCCCTTGATTATGTACTATAATGGACCATGGTACTTGGATGTATGCTCATAGACGTTGGCATAATGATGGTAAAGGGGAGAAAATGGATTGGGAGAGGGAGAGGAATATGGATTTATGCAAAATATTGGATAAGAGGGATGAAAGGATGGAATATTGATGTTGGATAATGGATGAGTTGGTGGAAGACATGTGGATGAGTGGATGGGAATGTTGGAAAGATCAAAATTGACACACACCTTGAAGGGTGGCAGAGTTGTGGAAAAGAAGTGGACTTTAAATTTTGAGGTTTAAGTGGAGGAGTGGATGTAGATTTTGGGACATAAGGACCCAAAATAAATGAAGGTGATAAAGGATTATTAAATGGGATGGAGGACTTAGAATTAGATGTAACTTTTGGATAAGTAAGTTTGGATGAAAATTTTAATTTTTCTTGAGGTGGATTGATTCTATCAGTATTTTTGGAATCCACATGGATTTTGAATTTGATTTTTTCTTCATGGGCCTTTTTGGCATTTGGGATTTTTTGTTTTGGGTCATATTTTTCTTTGTTTTTGCATGTATTTTTGAGGGGACATGTTGATCCTTTGATTTGTGTGGATTTTTGGCTTTATGAATTTGATATTCGACATCCAAATTGCTTCCAAGAGCAATGGGATTGGTGGATGAATATGAATGATCTAGATGTATTATGGATGGTTTGGTGTAATTATGTTGGAAAAGGTTCAAGGGTGTGTACCTTTGTTGATCTTGATTAGGGAAATGAGGTGATGGATACATAGGAGAAAGAGATTTTAGAATAGGAGAGATAGGTGGTGGAATGTAAGGACCCAAGATGGATGGAGGGGATGAAAGACTTTGTTTTGGGACACAAGGACCCAAAATGGATGGAAGGGATGAGGATTTGGGATTTAGAACATAAGGGCCCAAGATAGATTTGGAGGATGAGGAATGTAGATGTTTGGATTTAGATGGAGGGATTTAGGATTTAGGATGGGTAGTAGGAGTGCCAAGGTCTTGATCTTGGTATCCAAGGCCATGATATTTAGGAAAATGTCGAAGCATTGAAATCACTCCATTCATTTCATGAATTCATGGTCTACCTAGGAGATGATTATATGAAAGATCATGATCCATGACATGGATAAGAGTTTGTAATGTAACCTTACCAAATTTGATAGGTAATATTATCGCACCAAGTAGTTGTTTCCCTATATTGTCAAAACCATGAATGAATAGATTATCTAGTTGAATTTTAGTCTTATTTTCTCTAATTCTTCCAAAAATATTTACACTAAAAACATTGAGTCCCCAACCATTATCAAAGTAACACCAAATGTAACAACACTTATTGCAATTGAAAAACCAAAATTAGAAATCAGACAACAGAAATAGACAAAGAGCAAAAATACAAAGATCTGAACCAAATTTGAGCAAAAAATAGTAGGATAGAGGCAAGTGCCCAAAGTGTTTGAGTGTTGGATAGGGTTTTAGAAAATTTAAAGTTTGATTGTCTTTATTACTGTTTAAGGTTCCCAAATTTGTATGAAAACAGGTCTGACAGTGAATATTTTTCTAGATTTTTTTGAAATTATGATTGTTAACTTGAAGATGCAAGTGTGCAACAATGTTGAAAATGTTTGAATAGTAAATGACAATTTTGAATGCAATTTTTAGATCTAAGAGGCAATAATTGACTGATTGCAAGGTGCAAAATTTTGAGAATGATGATTTGATGCAATTTGGAAATAAAACTATATAATTTTTCACTTTTTTTTACCTAAATAAAAGATGCAATTGATTTGAATGCAATGAACAATTTTAGACTTTAATGACCTAATGATTGAAATTTTTATGTAAATATGATCTAAGATGCGATATGATATGCAATTTTTTGGATTTTTTATGACATTTTATGATGCAAAAAGGAAACCCTAAATGATAAATGCAATATAATGCAATGCAAAACCTATATCTTGTTAGGAATTGGTGTCTCAACCCTCTATCTTATTTTTTAGGAGTTCCTATTTTATAGGAGAATTTTTTGTGCCGAGAAATGAAAATTTAAGTCATTCCTATTTTTTATGAAGTGGGACCCACTTGGAAGTTTCTTATTTTGTAGGAGGAATGTTGACTAGTCAACAATATCATTGGAGAATGCCACTTGTCACTTGCATGCTCATCCTAGGAAAATTAATTTGTAAAATTACTGGGAGGAGTGCTTGCATGCCAAGTGTCAGTGTGTGGTGAGCTTCTGGACTTGCTAGTTGGCATTTTCCTTTATATGAGTACATAGAGTAAAGAAGGGTGACACTTGTCATCACAAGGGAACTTTGAGCAAAGAATATTGTGAAAAACCTCAAGAAAGTGCACGATGATGCCATGTGGCATTAGTTTGACTTATTGACTAATGCTTAGAAGGGAAAGTTGTTTTGTGTAGACTAGGTTGTCACTCAGAGTGACTAGGAGTTGTGAGTGAGTTCTAAATTGGAAAAGAAAATGATTCTCTATGGGGTGCCTAACATGTAAAGTTGCTTTATTTTTGGAGTTTCAGCATTTTTCATGTTGTTGCATGTCGGTGCATGTACGTGCATGTTTGATAGGCTTCTATTTGGGTCAGTTTGGACTCGTGCATGTTGTTGATTTTTAGTTTTCATGCATCTAGAGACTAGGATATTGACACATGGAATAAATCAATGCCCTAGTATGAGAAGGATATATATTAATGCCTTAGTAATTTTTTTATTGTATTGCGATTGTATTGTCTGTACATCATTATGCTACTAGATTCACTCTAGAATTGTAAATATGTGAAACAACACCTACAAGAGCATAAACTTTAGAGATTTTTTGTAATTGCCTTATTACTGATATACAATTGATCTATGCTTTGGTGTGTGGTTTTTTTTCTCAGATGGGTTTTCTCGCGAAATTTTGTGTTATGTGTTTTATGCTTTAAATCTTAAAATTAATCTTAATGCATGTGTGTTCTTAAAGAAACCGTTATAGAATAAAGATTTGAAACAATGTTTTGTAGCCCTCTCTTGATTGATTTTGAATTTAGGGAAGTGTTTTTGCACTTAGCTTTTCTTTTGTTAGATTTGGTTGTGAAACAACCCAAGATTAGAATGATTGAAGGAAAGAAAAGAGATGGATAAGCTCAACACTCCCTTAGCACTAAACTAGCATTCCATCATACTAGCCAAGGGTAGGGGTGAGTGCTGTTTATATAGCAAAATAATGGAAGATAATTCCAAGAGGAATAATAACTCCCAAGTGCCCATAATAGATGGGAGTTTTACCTACTTGGTAAATGTTAGATTACATGGTTCTGCCTACTCAGGTAAAATACAAGAAATGGTTATGAGAGGTGGCTAATAAACCCAAAAGAGGGTGTGAGACTCAACTACCCAAAGGTGGATGTGAGTGAAACATGTGAGTGATGGATTTATGCCACATGTCCTCATCCTAACCATTCTAATATAACTTAAGCAAGCTTACTAATGTGTGTAGGAAAAATAAATATCCCTAACATAAGGAAAATAAAAAACCTACACTAACACCCCCGCTTAAGTGTAGCTTAGGTGGATGAAAAGACACAAAGATGGGTCCTGACTACTAGGCCATGTTAGGTACCCATGTACAAAATACTTTCTCACAAATGGAGAAAAGGAGAAATTCTAGTGGGACAAAACTCCTCCCCAAAAGAGAGAAAAAAAAACAAGTTTCCCAACACAAGAAGTATCTCATGCAAGGAAGAAGTCCCCTCCAGAATACAAAAGGATAAGAAAGACTATGTAGCCTTCCCTCAAGTAGTCAATTGTACCAATGGTTGATGCTCAAAACTAGATGTAAAAGATGACCATGATCGTTGAACAATGTTCCTCCCCTTAGGAAGAAACAAAACCAAAGGTGTGTGAAGAACATATTCTCATTCTTGAAAGGAATATAAGGGAAAAAAGCTCAAAATGTATGAAGTCTCTGAAAGCTACTTATGTGTCTCCATGTCAATGCCGAAAGCTTCCACCATCAAATCAGACATTCTAGGCCACACTGATGAAGATGATAATCTAGAACCTAGTAGAGATGTGTGTAGAACAAGATCCAAAGACTCAATTATCTCCTCTGAAGACAAAGATGCCTCCCCAAATGTTACTCAAAAGTGTCCACACTCATGTCAAACTATAATGAATGATCATGTGGAGAATGAACAAGAGGATCCAAAGTTTCCTCCATAATTGAAAGAAGAATCAACTTCATCAAAGAAAAGATGAATGTCAGGATTAGTCTCCCAAATATGAGATATGAGACTCCATAAAAAAACCTGAAATGTATGTCAAGTAGTCATCCCAAGCAACTATATCTAGAAGGCAATGTATATCATGTTGTACTAAATTACAAGTAGTCAAGGATGTAGCAACACAAGTCTCCTCAAAAGCAACAGTGGATGGAGGAGAAGGAATGCAAGGCTCAATAACTGGATCTAATGTGAGAACACCAAGATTCAAGTAGCCAAAATTCTCCTCAAAATCAAAACTCACACTAGAAGTGTGATCAATAACCAAAGGATCAGAATCATCATTAGGTGCAAAGTATAAAAAGGTATACAACTGAGATGCATGATCAACCATCCCAATAGCAGTTATCTCTCTTCTCTCCAAGTATTTGATGATAACTGAATCAAGCATGAATTTCACAGTCTTCCTTGCTCCACCATGAGTGATCTGATAGATGGAAAGAAGATTATTCATCAAGAGAGGTACACACAAAACATCATTGAAGGTTCCATCCCCAATATGAAAAGATCCTCTCCCACTTACATTCAAGTAATTATTGTTTCCCATCAAAATAGGTGGCATAACACAAGGCTCAAAATAAGAGAACACAGATTGTGAAGAAGCCATATGATGAGAAGCTCCAAAATCTAGGAGTCATTTTATTAATTCATGACTTGTAGAAGCACAAAGAGCTTTACCTTTATTTTTCTTTGACTCAGAAGAAAACCCTACATGACCTTTATCCTTGCTAGATCCTAATTTTTTAGAATGTGAAGAAGAAGAAGTAGACTCAGACATTCTAGAAGGTAGATATATATTATTCTTCTTAAGAAGATGTTTAAGTTCATCAATATCCTTCTTATAATAATATTTTTCTTCATGTCCAGTCCTCTTGTAATATGAACAAGTAGACTTCTCCTTCTTAAATGAGTCCTCCTTTGAAGAGGATTATTTTGTGCATGATCTGTGTGTGGATTTTTCTTAGATTTCTTTTGTTTCTTATTAGACTGTCCTGACTCTTTTTGTCCCTTAGGCTAACCAACAAACAAAGCCTGAGTTTGTGATGGATTTATGAGACCCATAGAAAGAAGCTTGTGTTGTTCATACATTAACATCTCAGAAAAAAGATGCAAATGAAGGCATAGTATATGCAGATCCCATAGTCAGTTTATGAGTATGAAAGCTAGATTTACAAAAGCTATAAATTGAGGACCAGGTTTATTCAGTGCATTATAAATTAACTGAATGTCCTTTTTATCAATACCACATGCTTTACATTGTGCTCCTAGATCATTGATCTTAGAAATATAATTTTGGATGTTTCCAAAATTCTTTGGATCAAGGCTCACTAGTTCATTATCAATCTGATAGCCTTTGACTTCATTTTTTGTACCATACAAAGATTTTAACTTTTCCCAAGCATCATGTGAATCTGTACATGCTTCAATCTAAAACATAAGATCAAGGGAAATAGAACTATGAAGACATCCAAGAGCTTTTGTATGTTCAAGCATCCATTTTAACTTTTCATTATCATCTATAGATTCAACTACCTTCTTTTCAACATATGGAGTATACCCAAGTTGAATTAAGGAATTCCATGCATGTTGATGCCATGTTACATAATTATAAGGTGTTAGCAAAGGAACCTTAGAATGATCCATGTGTGAAGGAAAAGAAGAGCACAATTGAATAGATTAAAAACACACACACACAAAGAGATACCCCCCCTTTTTCACTCAATTAAGAATCCCCCCAACAAAAAATGATTTGGCACTTTGTAAGTCAACGTGTTTACAATGTTGGAGTTGTTTTCTAGAGTTTTACAATGTCCAAAAATGGACTCAACTACTGAAAGTACAATCAAATATTAGAATGAGAACCTCAAAATAGAACTAATGTGTAGTGCTAAGAAAATATTCACTTTCAAAAAAAGAATCACCTCAATTCGAGGTCGTATGTGAAAGTTACATCTGTTTGACATTCAAAAAATGATAATTGTCCTTTAGATTTGTTGAGAAAATTGATTTTCTAGAAAATCCGGATCACTTGAGAAAAAATTAATCACACCAATGTGAAAAGCACGAAATTCTACCCCAAATAAAAAAAAATTTCTCACAAAAAGGAGTCGGATGACTGAGATATCACACTCCAAAGTTGAGGTGCAAAAACAAAAACTACAATGGAGAGAGGGTCACAAATTTGAAAAAAAATCCACCTCCACCAAATTTATCCGAGATCTTGCTAAATATAGAGTCCCGCTAATTTTAACTGGATTGCCATTAAATTTGGAAGTACCACCAAAATGAAAGTTTGCCAGCTAAATTTAGTCTTATGCCAGAATTAGAGGACCACAAAAAAGACACCAAATGTAGAAGAACTATCAAATGTGGCACGAAATCCAAGCACAAGGTATAGATGCGTAGGCATATGGACTATGGCGCAAAAATTTCTTTTGATTTTTTTTTTTGAATTTTAAAATTTTTAAATGTTTGAAAAAATTTAATAATAAAAAAATATTAAAGAAAGTGGGGGGGCGCACATGCAGCACAGGTATTGATTGTACCCTGTGGGTACAGGGGCCAACAAGGGTACAGGATACCTTGTCGGTACCCTTTAGACTTTTTTTTTGGGTTTTTTTTCAGTGATTTTTTTTTGCTTTTTATTTTTCAATTTTTTTTTTCAATTAAAATAAAGTACACATATTCTTTTTTTTTTCAAATTTTTTGATAATGCAGAAAAAATTAAAGAATTTTTTTTAAAAAATATTTTTTTGTAATGTGTGTCATACCATTCCACACACAGGCGGGGTCATGCGGTCCTTCTTGCAAATTTTTTTTTCCTCAAATGTAAAGAAACGTCAACCATACTTACTAAACATGGAAATCTCAAAGAATATTCACATTTCCAATTAAGGATATTGATACAAGATTCATTTCCACATAAGAATAATGAAACAATATTTATGTGTTAATAAGATTGCTCCAAGGAAATTACAATGTCGAATGTAAAAGTTTACACCAAGTGGTGTTACGACATCTTTTTCAATGTTACAGATATAAGTACATATCAATGATTACTTCAAGTTGACAAGTTAAGTTTACAATTGGCTATGCAAGCCATACAAAATAATACAAGAATTGTGTATAAGTATCCATATGATGAGGAATCTTCAGTGCTCGACCGCCATGACACTGCTTTGTCTTCCACAAGCCAGGACCAAGAGTGGGTCCATGTGCCTTTTTTGCCCAACCATAAAGCATAATACTTCCCCAAATTTCTTCCTAACATGTAGCATAAATTGTCTCAAGTTTATAATAATTCAAGTGTTTTATAATCATTCAACTCTTTCTAGTACGGTTTCATCATCAAGTACTCAAAATTTTATACAAGCTTTCGACTTCAAGGAAATATCCAATAATTAATTGTCCAAAGAAATTGTCAATCCAACTATTTACTTCATATGTTTCTCATAAAAAAGATGGTGATTCAGTGTGTTCCAATGGTTTTCCACTTACACAAGATTCTATTTTCAATTGAAATAATAATCATATTCAACATGTACGTTAAATTCCTTCATAATTAGATTAGAAATATTCCATTCAAAATTTTAAATATATATATCCATACATACATACATACATACATACCTACATACATACATATATATATATATGTTCATACATTCAAGAAAATATATATTATAAACAAAGATAAAACTTAGACTACACAAAGCATTAATAATCAGATTTTATATCGAGAACGTCATTATAAAATAAGATCATATTCTCAACAATTACATAAATATCATTTGAAAGACAAAATCTATGTATATCAAGTTCAGATTTTGCATGTATTTTTATTAAATTTTGTATATATATATACGTATGTATATATATATACGTATGTATATATATATATGTATGTATATATATATGTGTGTACTGAAAACAATTTTCTATTAATTTTAAAACATACTGTTTACACATTATACATATTTATATAATAACATCAGATTAATCAGATTTCTTTTGTATATATATACATATATATACATATATATATATATACATGTATATATATATGTATATATATATATGTATATATATATATGTATATATATATATTTATGTATATATATATACATGTATATACCTGGCTGCCATCAAAAAATGGATATATGTATATATATTTATGTATATATATATACATGTATATACCTGGCTGCCATCAAAAAATGGATATATATACATGTATATATATATATATATGTATATATATATTTATGTATATATATACATGTATATATATATGTATATATATATTTATGTATATATATACATGTATATACCTGGCTGCCATCAAAAAATGGATAGTTATATATATATAACTATCCATTTTTTGATGGCAGCCAGGCGAATCTCAGAATGGAGTTTTCTTGAAGTATGAAAGAAAATAAATAAAAGTTTAAGTTAAAAATTCACTATATGGAATGTGGGCGTGCGACATGGCATACTGGTTTCCAAATCAGAATTTTCAAAGCATTGAAAATGAATAAATTTTAAGTTTTGTACATGGTATGGAGAGAGGGGTGCGACTACTCCCTCATGGCCACAACCCCTGTGGGGAGGTCAACGCCCTCTCCACAACTCTTCTATAAGGTAGCTACAGGTTGCAGTTAAATTTGTTTAATATTTTTTAAAAAAATTCAAAACAATTAAATACGAACAACGATTTCTCCAATCAATCTTTGGTTTTGAATTACTGTGTTGAAGGTATATATTTATATTTATATATTTATATATATGTATGTATATATATCCAGAAAGATATATACATATGTATATATGAATATATATATATATATATATATATATATTTTTACACTCAGGAAAAAATATTTATATGTACGTGTATATATATACATATAACAAAAAAAAAAGTCTGATTGGGTTTTCTATAAAAAAATAATATATATTTTCAAGCCAATATTGATCTGAAATCAAATTTAAATCCAAACAAAGATGGTTTATTTACACACACATCTGAAGCAAAATTTCACGAAAATAAGTAATTAAAAACCTGGAATCCAATGCTTTCTTGATGAAATTTCTTTGATTCTATTGTCCTTTCCCATTCTTTTCTCTTCTTTTCCCCCAATTTTATCCAATTCTACTGTTCTTGCCTTGTTCAAATTTGTTTTCAGAGAGAAAAACAAAATGAAGAAAGATGAAAGAAAATAATAATCTTAGAATGAATGCTCTTTTTTTGAAAATAAAAATTTTATAAACCTTTTATTACTTTATTCCTCCTTTTCCAACTTTATTTTGCTTTGTTTTCTATTTTATTTTTCTAGTTTTAATCATCTTTTCTCATATTTTTTTATGTCTTCTATCTTATCACTTTGTTTTCAAAAATCTTCCCAATTTCCATTTTATTCTAAGTTTTCCAATAAATCTAATTTTAAAAGAAAGCAAAATTTGTTTTCTATGCAACACATTATCCTCAATTTAATAAAATAAATAACATCTTAATCTCAAATAAAACATCAACTAAAAATATACTAAACTGATTCTTTTATTTCTATGCATTTTAAATTTACCACTAATTAATTTAAATAAACATTGCAAAGTAAAACAATATAAATAATTAATTAAATAACATCCTAAATGCAATTTATATGTTACTAAGTGGTGTGTGCGAGAGGATCCGTTCCAACTTAACCCTACCAAGTGGCTAACCTCCTCTACCTCAACCACACTCTTGGTCTTCGACAAACTTGCATCTCGTATAAACTTAGGCACCCATTAATAAATTAGTGCCCAAGAAATATAAATCAAAGAAATACAATTCATCATTCTCTATGTTATATCATTTGAATTTAAATAATAATCATGACATTTCATTTTTCTAGAATAAAATAACATTCATTTGTTCTTTCTTTCAAGTACCACACACTTATTCTACCACACATTCATATTTCAGTTCTATATAAAGTAAAATCAAGTAGTACCAAAGTTTGAAACGTGACATCAAAAGTTAACTTCTTTGTTTTTGACGATTTGGTAGTCAATCCTTAGGTTTTGATGCCTTCTAAGCATGATAACAAGGTCCGTTTGAGCTGAAAATGCTCTGAAAGAACAACTACCTTTTGGAACCTCTCTAAAAACCTTTGCTTCAATCCTTCATAGATCTCGCATCTAGTGTCTGATTTGGATGAAATAAAGGCCAATTTTGATTTTTTCAGCTACTTTGAACTCAATGGTGAGCTCAGAATGTATCTAAGAAGCTCCAAAATACTTGCAACAAGATGCAATAGAAAGGAACCCCCCCATAAACTGAGATCTCTATCAAGCGTTTCTGATTCTCCAGGTGATCATCGGATGCAAGAGAAGAGAATAATTTGCTTTCAAGAATGGACTGAAAATAATACTAACCCACAACTCACAACCAACTCTGATACCATGTTAGATTTGGTTGTGAAACTACCCAAGATTAGAATGATTGAAGGAAAGCAAGAAAAGAGATGGATAAAATCAGCACTCCCTTAGCATTGAACTAGCATTCCATCATACCAGCCAAGGTGAGGGGTGAGTGTTGTTTATATAGAAAAATAATGGCAGATAATTCCAAGACAAATAATAACTCCCAAGTGCCCACAATAGGTGAGATTTTTACCTACTTGGTAAATTCCAGATTACATGGTTATGCCTACTCAAGTAAAGATAAGAACTGGTTATGAGAGATGGCTAATAAATCCAAAAGAGGGTGTGAGACTTAACTACCCAAAGGTGGGTGTAAGTGACACATGTGAGTGATGGATTTATGCCACATTTCCTCATCCTAACCAGTCTAATATAACCTAAGCAAGCTTAAAAATGTGTGTAGGAAAAATAAATATTCCCTAACATAAGGAAAATAAAAAACCTACACTAACATCTTTTAGATCTAGGGTGAGTTATTACAAATTTTAGAAGGTTTATTATGTAAAAATGTTGTGTTCACCAAAATGAAACATAAAATAAAATGGTGACCTTAATTTAATGTCCAAAACCTAGGGCCAATTCCACCTTCTAGGATTTCATTAGGATGCAAATCAACAATGCAATTAAATTGAATTTCATCCATAAAGGTGATTCAATCAAACCTGGATCTGATCCTTTTGAGTATTGAAAATTGATTAGAATTAATTTACCCCAAATAACCATATTAAACTACGTTTTCTATTCAAAATAATGTTTAATAATTTAAAATATATCTTTTTATTGAATAGGTGGGCATGGCATCACCATCTACTACACATGCTACCATGTATGGTTATGACATTGGATTTACTGAGGTACACTATAACACATTTAATTTTGTTTTTGCAAATTTCAAATTTGTTATTTATATATATTTTTGAACTTTTGAGTTTATTCTATTATTGTTTTTTTAGTTGATGAATTCATTAGACACACCTCCTGAGAGAAGATAAAATTTGGAAGTTGGTGTTAGTCCATCAATTTCATCCTCCATGAACTTAAGTCGGGTATGAGTATGAATATATGTGTTTAATAATGTTTATATTATTTAAATTTATATTAGTAGACCTATCAAAATAATTGATAAATATGTATTTGTTATTTTATAGATAGATGTAAACACCCCTGTGCAAGGACAAATATCTCTTGATGATGCCAAGAGCATCACAAGAAATAAGAATCAGACTACTAGTATGTTGTAATTGTGTTTAATATATGTATCATTTTAAATAATTTTTATACTTTTTGACTTTGGCATAGTATCTAATTTTATATTTTGTATGTATAGGTTGAGGTACAAAATACTGAGGAGCATAGGAGATTAGAATGATGTAAGACATCAACTGCTAGCAGTGATTGAAGTTCAATTAGTTGAGCTAAAAGAGGCCCAATGTTGCAGGAATAGTGTTCAATATTCATAGATGAACACATTTTGCATGCCTATGCATAACACATAGATAACATTTTTGGTGTGGCTATATGTATTGATGGTATTTTTTAGACTGAGAGGAAATACATTGGCTTCATGGCATTGTATGACATTGTGATGATATTTTGTGCACCATAATGATGGTATTGTATCACATTTTGATCACATTTTGTGTTCCCTCATGATGGAATTGTATAAAATTTTGATGAAATTTTATACGGCCTCATGGCCTAATGGAGATCAATTTATATAAATTTTGTATATGTAAATTGGTAGCTTAAATGGTTTAAAATGTTCTCATAATTTACTTAGCCCTAAGTGGTGTATGTATGAATCATATCCTATATCCAAATTTTAATTTTTGAATCTAATTTTCTATCATGTCACAAAAAGTTAACTACAACGTAAAATGCATAACCTTACCAAAAACAAATGATTAATATTTAAGACAAAATATTTCCTAACAAACATTGATCTAAACATTATATTTATAGATTGCAATGCAATAAAGATAATAACGAATAAGTTAACAATAATGTATTGAAAATTTAAATTTTATTTACCAAAATTCAAATTACAACCACTAGATGATGAGAATGCCATACATTCAACTTTCCTAAAGGGTCGTGTAGGATAAATCCACAATAACCTCTCTCACTTTTTCAAGACTCCAGTCCATTTGATCATGGCGACAAGTTTTTAAATGTTGCAAAAACCATCAAACACATTCAATAAAAAGTTACAATGTTGTGTAACTTTTGTTCCATGCATCATGTGGCTAAACTAATAGTGCCAACATGTCATGGTGGGTAGGTTGATGCTAGGAAAGGACTTATTTCACACCCCATCATGTTGGATCATTCCAAGCTATACTATACCGATGCTTTCTCTTAGGATCCCTAAATGCCAAAATGTGATGAACTTTGACGAGATGTTTATTGGAAACTATAGCACTTAAAAATATTTTTTCTAAAAGTACACAGAGCTTTAGGGTCCCTATATAATACCCTCTCTCATTTTTTCATATCTCCAATCCATTCAAGGCCCTGGTGAAACTTTTTCTTGTTGCCAAAAAAACCTTCAGATGCATTCAAAGAAAAGTTGCAATGTTGTGTAAACTTTTATTCTATCCATCGTGCGGACAAACCGACAATTACAAAACATTCAAGTGGATAGATTTTGTAAGACCCCGCTTTGCATATGATTAATAATGAACCTAATTTTTTTCCATAAATGTATGGTAAGTTATACAATGAGCAAAAAAATTAGGTGATTATGTGACCATATTCTTGTATTTCATTTTGGCGTTTCATTGTCATTGTCATGAAGGTAATTGGACTTGTAAATTGGGAATATGGATTGAAAAAAATGTAAATGGAATTGTTGTACAATTAAATCTCATTTCAGTTATCAAATTCATGTGATATATATTGTTCTTATGATTGCATTGGTAATGTGCAGGAAAGCAGAGTGTTAGTACGAGAAGGGAAAACCATTGAGTAGATCGAAAGACATCTCCTTGTGATCATGGATTTGACATCCTTTCTTGGGCTTAGAATCGAGTAAGACAATACATTGGTAAGTTAAGGTGGTGAAGGTGTTATTAAAGGGATAATTGATTATGTACTATGTGAATTTAAGTGAGTCTAAGTGTTAGGAACCCTTGTCCAAGTGTGAAACTCGGAGGGAATCTTAAGTGGGCTTTGGAAGTCGATTGTTGGTCAATTTACTTGGTTAGGATACAAAAATAAATCCCCTAGGGTGCATACCATAGTGGTAGGGGTCAAGTGGGCACACAATAGTGTCCCAAGGACATGATTTGACCCTGGAAAGTCCTTATAATAGAGAGTGACGAATTTTGATGGAGGATGGGGGTGAAAAGATTGTGGGGTTGTCCAAATCCATGTTACCCTCTTGAATAAGAAAATGGCCCTCATTAATGGAAGGAGGTACACTCTGCACCTTCCTATCCATGGGGTGGCAAGTTGAAAACTCCTATATATTTTGAGAGAAAAAGAATGAGGGGTGTTACCCACTTCTCCTCTTGGGGAACTTGAGTGAAGATGGTAGAAAGAAGGAGAAAAGGAGAGGAGTCCAATCTCTTTGGCAAGATAGTGATGAAGATGGCTTGGCTTGGAGAGGAAGGATGGATGTACAAAATTTTAGTCCCTTCATCTAAAATAAAAGATAAGTTCTTCCTTTTCCATTTGCCTTTGTTTCCTGGTTGTAAGGAGGTGACCTATTGTATGGATCATGTGAGAAAATAGAAAGTAAAGAACCTAGATCTGCATGTAAAGTGTGCTATGTTAGTTTTATCCCTTTGTAAAAATGAGAAAAGACTCCATTGATCCTTTTGGGGCTAAAAGAATTCCTTGCTCGGGGGTATGGCTAGAGCCCACGAGGCTCCATGATGCTATTACGGTAAGGTGGAGAGCAAGACCTAGTTCATGGGTGTGCAGGCCATTTGTTTCTCAATTATAGTGGAAATATTGTAAGTTTTAAAAAGATAAATTTCATATTTTGTTTTAATGTAGAAATGGACAAAGTAGGCCTTATTCTTTGTGTGTAGACCATTGTATTCCCAAACATTGAGCTTAGTATTGAAAGTTTATATTTTGATGTAATGAAACAAATATGGATACTTTGTGAATTGCAGTAAAATATATTTCTTATAACTACATAAAGGAAGTTTTAAATGCATGATTGTATACATCTAGTATATAAAAAAGAAGAAGAAGAGAATAGATAAATAGTCAACATATATACATTTGAATGAAATTGATTAATTCTTTCTTCATTTGAAGACATACAAGAAAAATCGTTAATAGCATATATCCTTAAGGTCTGGCCACTTATTTTGTTTTTCGAACGTAGTTACTGGCATCATTTACTGTAACTGCCACCCCTGCAACAAGAGCATATCTCATCTCTCAGCACAGTAGGACATCAAATTTATACAATGAACTAAACACATATAAAAGGAATTATCCAATGAAAAAGTTATATAACATTTGTTTTCTTCTGATATAAAGTCCCCCAAATAGCTAAAAATTAGATGTTGTCATGGAACGATAATTGCTGCAATAGAAGAAGGTACAAATATTTAAAATTTAGTGAATCAATGATAAAAAATAAAACAATACTCAGAATTGATGAGGCAAAGTAAATAATTTATTGGATCATTGGTACAAATATAAAACTGCACGAATGAGATTCTAAGAAATATGATTTGAGATAATAACTCAGCCACCGACAAATATTATTTACAGGAGAAGGATAGCAGTTAAATCCTACAATCGTTGGAACTCGGGTAGCGACAGATAATAAGTGAAGAATGAATAGTGAGGTAAGAGCTTTCTGTAGCTAAGAAATGGTAAAAAGAAAAAAAAACAATGATTCCTATTAAGAACATAACGATAATTATAATAATAATAATAATAATAAAAAAACACTTTCAACTTGGACGGCCATTTCCTTAGCGCCACATGCCTTCCATCTCCATTCTGTATGGTTGCCCATTGCCTTGCATTGTGCCTCTATGCTCCCAAGGCCGTCATACTCTACCTAGCCAAAGAGTGTGGAGGGGATCCAGTTAAGGATTCATGAAAATTGAAACTCTCTGCTGACCTAAATTTTCCTCTGCTCATGGGGTAAGAAGATTGGGATAATAATAATAGTAAAAGAAAAAGAAAAAAAACATAAAATACTGAATCCCTGACTAGTTATTTACCTAAGATGAACCTTGTTGATAGGCATGCTTGACCAGAAAGATAACTGCGCTGCATTTGTAGATATAAATGATGCACATACCACTTTCAAGTAATCGTATCACAATCTAAAAGTAAGTGAAAACAAATTAGGCTTTCAGAGCTTTTCGATTTTGGAGCTCAAGGCAAGCTATTTGCAACCTTTAAAATAAGTATAATAATTGCTTGATAAGTTTTTCTGTCAGATGTTTGGTGAGGAATTCCTGGCATAAGGCAAGTGTGGCGTACATTTCTTAGCACACCAATAATTTTCCAACTGCTCAATGGGCTCCCAGTAGGTAAGTCAAGATCAAATTTATCGCCCACCTAACATGGGTTGCCGAGTAATTTATGGCGGACTTAAAGAAAAGTTTATGGCAAGTGTGGCGTACATTTCTTTTCACACCAATAATTTTCCAACTGCTCAATGGGCTCCCAGTAGGTAAGTCAAGATCAAATTTATCACCCACCTAACATGGGTTGCCGAGTAATTTATGGTGGACTTAAAGAAAAGGAAAGAAAACAAAAAAAGAAGAGATATATAGTAATGATATGATGTTTATAGTGCGCAGGTCCAAGTACTTCCAAAATAGAATAGAATACATCTAGTATATAAAAAAAAAGAAGAGAATAGATAAATAGTCAACATATATACATTTGAATGAAATTGATTAATTCTTTCTTCATTTGAAGACATACAAGAAAAATCGTTAATAGCGTATATCCTTTATCTGGCATTCTTTTTTTGGACCTGCGCACTATAAACATCATATCATTACTATATATCTCTTCTTCTTCTTTTGTTTTCTTTCCTTTGCTTTAAGTCCGCCATAAATTACTCGGCAACCCATGTTAGGTGGGCGATAAATTTGATCTTGACTTACCTACTGGGAGCCCATTGAGCAGTTGGAAAATTATTGGTGTGCTAAGAAATGTACGCCACACTTGCCATAAACTTTTCTTTTTAAGTCCGCCATAAATTACTCGGCAACCCATGTTAGGTGGGCGATAAATTTGATCTTGACTTACCTACTGGGAGCCCATTGAGCAGTTGGAAAATTATTGGTGTGCTAAGAAATGTACGCCACACTTGCCTTATGCCAGGAATTCCTCACCAAACATCTGACAGAAAAACTTATCAAGCAATTATTATACTTATTTTAAAGGTTGCAAATAGCTTGCCTTGAGCTCCAAAATCGAAAAGCTCTGAAAGCCTAATTTGTTTTCACTTACTTTTAGATTGTGATACGATTACTTGAAAGTGGTATGTGCATCATTTATATCTACAAATGCAGCGCAGTTATCTTTCTGGTCAAGCATGCCTATCAACAAGGTTCATCTTAGGTAAATAACTAGTCAGGGATTCAGTATTTTATGTTTTTTTTCTTTTTCTTTTACTATTATTATTATCCCAATCTTCTTACCCCATGAGCAGAGGAAAATTTAGGTCAGCAGAGAGTTTCAATTTTCATGAATCCTTAACTGGATCCCCTCCACACTCTTTGGCTAGGTAGAGTATGACGGCCTTGGGAGCATAGAGGCACAATGCAAGGCAATGGGCAACCATACAGAATGGAGATGGAAGGCATGTGGCGCTAAGGAAATGGCCGTCCAAGTTGAAAGTGTTTTTTTATTATTATTATTATTATTATAATTATCGTTATGTTCTTAATAGGAATCATTGTTTTTTTTTCTTTTTACCATTTCTTAGCTACAGAAAGCTCTTACCTCACTATTCATTCTTCACTTATTATCTGTCGCTACCCGAGTTCCAACGATTGTAGGATTTAACTGCTATCCTTCTCCTGTAAATAATATTTGTCGGTGGCTGAGTTATTATCTCAAATCATATTTCTTAGAATCTCATTCGTGCAGTTTTATATTTGTACCAATGATCCAATAAATTATTTACTTTGCCTCATCAATTCTGAGTATTGTTTTATTTTTTATCATTGATTCACTAAATTTTAAATATTTGTACCTTCTTCTATTGCAGCAATTATCGTTCCATGACAACATCTAATTTTTAGCTATTTGGGGGACTTTATATCAGAAGAAAACAAATGTTATATAACTTTTTCATTGGATAATTCCTTTTATATGTGTTTAGTTCATTGTATAAATTTGATGTCCTACTGTGCTGAGAGATGAGATATGCTCTTGTTGCAGGGGTGGCAGTTACAGTAAATGATGCCAGTAACTACGTTCGAAAAACAAAATAAGTGGCCAGACCTTAAGGATATATGCTATTAACGATTTTTCTTGTATGTCTTCAAATGAAGAAAGAATTAATCAATTTCATTCAAATGTATATATGTTGACTATTTATCTATTCTCTTCTTCTTCTTTTTTATATACTAGATGTATACAATCATGCATTTAAAACTTCCTTTATGTAGTTATAAGAAATATATTTTACTGCAATTCACAAAGTATCCATATTTGTTTCATTACATCAAAATATAAACTTTCAATACTAAGCTCAATGTTTGGGAATACAATGGTCTACACACAAAGAATAAGGCCTACTTTGTCCATTTCTACATTAAAACAAAATATGAAATTTATCTTTTTAAAACTTACAATATTTCCACTATAATTGAGAAACAAATGGCCTGCACACCCATGAACTAGGTCTTGCTCTCCACCTTACCGTAATAGCATCATGGAGCCTCGTGGGCTCTAGCCATACCCCCGAGCAAGGAATTCTTTTAGCCCCAAAAGGATCAATGGAGTCTTTTCTCATTTTTACAAAGGGATAAAACTAACATAGCACACTTTACATGCAGATCTAGGTTCTTTACTTTCTATTTTCTCACATGATCCATACAATAGGTCACCTCCTTACAACCAGGAAACAAAGGCAAATGGAAAAGGAAGAACTTATCTTTTATTTTAGATGAAGGGACTAAAATTTTGTACATCCATCCTTCCTCTCCAAGCCAAGCCATCTTCATCACTATCTTGCCAAAGAGATTGGACTCCTCTCCTTTTCTCCTTCTTTCTACCATCTTCACTCAAGTTCCCCAAGAGGAGAAGTGGGTAACACCCCTCATTCTTTTTCTCTCAAAATATATAGGAGTTTTCAACTTGCCACCCCATGGATAGGAAGGTGCAGAGTGTACCTCCTTCCATTAATGAGGGCCATTTTCTTATTCAAGAGGGTAACATGGATTTGGACAACCCCACAATCTTTTCACCCCCATCCTCCATCAAAATTCGTCACTCTCTATTATAAGGACTTTCCAGGGTCAAATCATGTCCTTGGGACACTATTGTGTGCCCACTTGACCCCTACCACTATGGTATGCACCCTAGGGGATTTATTTTTGTATCCTAACCAAGTAAATTGACCAACAATCGACTTCCAAAGCCCACTTAAGATTCCCTCCGAGTTTCACACTTGGACAAGGGTTCCTAACACTTAGACTCACTTAAATTCACATAGTACATAATCAATTATCCCTTTAATAACACCTTCACCACCTTAACTTACCAATGTATTGTCTTACTCGATTCTAAGCCCAAGAAAGGATGTCAAATCCATGATCACAAGGAGATGTCTTTCGATCTACTCAATGGTTTTCCCTTCTCGTACTAACACTCTGCTTTCCTGCACATTACCAATGCAATCATAAGAACAATATATATCACATGAATTTGATAACTGAAATGAGATTTAATTGTACAACAATTCCATTTACATTTTTTTCAATCCATATTCCCAATTTACAAGTCCAATTACCTTCATGACAATGACAATGAAACGCCAAAATGAAATACAAGAATATGGTCACATAATCACCTAATTTTTTTGCTCACTGTATAACTTACCATACATTTATGGAAACAAATTAGGTTCATTATTAATCATATGCAAAGCGGGGTCTTACATCGGGTTCTTATCTTTTAATATTATTATTATTTATTTCCTTCTGATAGCTATACCAATCCTAAAAGTTGATGTCATTAATGTTGATATTATTTCCCATACAAATATTACACTTTATATTAGTTTTCCCCCTTATTATTTTTAATTCTCACTACTCCCATTATTTAAGGGATTCACAAATATGTTTAATCATGGCATTGTTACCACTAATACTGACACTTTTTTTTGTTACTGCAATATACGATTTTTAAATAAAATCTTTCTTCCAATAAAAAAAAAAAGTGTTAGTATTAGTGGTAACAATGCCATGATTAAACATATTTGTGAATCCCTTAAATAATGGGAGTAGTGAGAATTAAAAATAATAAGGGGGAAAACTAATATAAAGTGTAATATTTGTATGGGAAATAATATCAACATTAATGACATCGACTTTTAGGATTGGTATAGCTATCAAAAGGAAATAAATAATAATAATATTAAAAGATAAAAACCCACAATATTTATCAGCTGAAAAGTTTCCAATTAAAATAATTATTAAGTGTTGGTAAAACTATTATAGTATTATTCTGGCTCTTTTGCCATGCAAATAATAGTGAGGGCAGATTTAATACCAAAATACTATCAATGAACATAATAAAATGATTATTTTTCATGTAATGACAATTAAATTTTTAATAATAAAATTGATATCTAATAAAAAACTATTGTTACAAAGATTGAATAAATAGATAAATCATAATTTGAGATTTAATATTTCAATGTTATGATGAGATTTAATCATGATATCATTATTTTGATTGCTAATAAAAATGTTACGGTTATCAATATAATTGTCTTCAGTAAGAGAAAATAATAGTACTTAATGCCAATATAAAACTTAAATACTGCTACTATTGTTAGATTTAATGATAGTAATAATAATAGTATTGTTAATCTAAGGATGAATAGAAATATTAATATGTTGATTCAAGGAAAGTAATGAGATTGGTGCTAATCCAAGATTAAAATAAAGATATTATTAGTAGGGTATCTCAAGGAAATTAAGGAATAGGGTTTTAAGTTATGTGTTAAGCTCCCAGGCAGAATCCTTAGTAATGCTATTGCCCCACGACAAATGAAGATTAATAGTTTTGAGTCTATTCTTGGGTGAAATAGTGTGTTGGGCTATTAAGGATTATTAATTTAATTTAATTTTTTTTTTAGCCATAGCCTTACCCTATCCAACCAAATAATCATGATTCTAAAGCATTCCAAGGAGAGCATATCTAATTAATTGGATAGACATCCTTACATTTAAATTTGTGAATTTCTTTCATGAAGATGTACAACTCTTATTATGGTTAGTGGTTGTCTTAAACACTTAAGGAGTGTTAATTGAATTAGTTAATAGGAAAAAAAAAATTGTTGCATTTTCTAGTGAATATTTTTAGGCATGACAGATTTATGCTATGAAAGGTCCTATTTCACACCCCAACATACTAGATTGTTCCAGGCTATTTTCTCTTAAAATCCATAAATTCCAAAAAGTCATGAACTTTAACGAGTTGTTTCTCAAAAAATATGGCACTTACAAACATTCTATATGAAGGTACATGGAGCTGTAGGGTCCCTCTACAATAACCTCTCTCATATTTTCATATTTCCAATCCATTTGGCCATGGTGAAACTTTTTCTTGCTACCCCAAAAATTGTCAAATGCATTCAATGAAAAGTTGCAATGTTACCTAACTTTTGTTTCATCCATCGTGCGGCCAAACTGATCGTGCCAACACGTCCGAATGGGAAGGTTTATTCTAGGAAAGGTCTTTTTAACACCCCAACATGCTGGATCATTATAGGCTATATTGTACCAATGTTTTTTCTTAAGATCCCTAAATGCCAAAAGGTGATGAACTTTGACGAGTTATTTCTCATAAATCATAGCAGTTACAAACATTATTTGTGAAGATACATGGATTTTTTGGGTCTCTCTGGAATATTTTCTCTCATTTTTTCATATCTTCAATCCATTTGACCATGGAAAAACTTTTTCTTGTTGCCCCAAAAATTGTTAGATGCATTCAATGAAAAGTTGTAATGTTTCCTAGCTTTTGTTTTGTCCATTGTGTAGACTAAATGATATGGGTGAGTAGGTTTATGCTAGGAAAGGTCCTATTTCACACCTCAACATGCCATATCATTCCAAGCTATATTGTACTAACACTCTCTCTTAAGATCCCTAAATGCCAAAAAGTGACAAACTTTAATGAGTTGTTTCTTGGAAATTGTGGCACTTACAATTTTTTTGTTAGAAGCCATAGGGAGTTGTGGGGTCCCTTTATAATACCCTCTCTCATTTTTTCATTTCTCCAATCCATTTGGCCATGGTGAAACTTTTTCTTGTTATCCCATAAATTGTCAGATGCATTCAATGAAAATTTGCAATGTTGTCTTTAACTTTTGTTTTTTCCATCGTGTGGCCAAACTAACAATGCAAAAAATTTTGATTATGTGGGTTTATGAAAGGAAAGGTCCTATTTTTCACCCCAACATGTCGAATCATTTAGGCTACATTGTACTGTCAAGCTTTCTCTCAAGAGCCGTAAATGTTAAAAAGTGGTGAACTTTGACAAGTTGTTTCTCAAAAACCATGGCCCTTAAAAAAGTTTTGTTTGAATCTATAGGGATCTATAGGGTCCCTCTACAATACCCTCTCATTTTTTCATAGCTCCAATCCATTTGGCTGTGGTGAAACTTTTTCTTGTTGCCACCCAAACTATCAAATGCATTCAATGAAAAGTTGCAATGTTGCATAACTTTTATTCTATCCATTGTGCGGCCAAACCGATAGTGCCAATACATCTAGTTGGGTGGGTTTATGCTACGAAAGGTCCTATTTTGCACCCCGGTATGTTAGATTGTTCTAGGCTATATTGTACCAACACTTTCTCTTAAGAGTTCTAAATGCTAAAAAGTGGAAAACTTTGACGAGATATTTCTAAAAAATCATGGCACTTAAAAATGGTCAGTTTGAAAATATAGGGATCTGTAAGGCCCCTCTACAATACCCGAGCTCTCATTTTTTATATCTCCAATCTATTTGGCCTAGGTGAAACTTTTTCTTGCTACCCCAAAAATTGTCAAATGCATTCAATGAAAAGTTATAATGTTACCTAACTTTTGTTTCATCTATCATGCAGCCAAGCTGATAGTGCCAACACATCTAGGTGGGTGGTTTAATGTTAGGAAATGTCCTATTTTGTACCCAACATGCTAGATCATTTTAGGCTACATTGTACTTGTTCTTTCTCTTAAGAACCTTAAATTTCAAAAAGTAGCAAAATTTGATGAGTTATTTCTTAAAAATTGTGGCACTTACAAACGTTTTGTTGAAAACTATAGGGACATGTAGGGTCCCTCTATAATACCCTCTCTCAATTTTTCATATCTCCAATCCATTATGTTGTGGTGAAAGTTTTTCTGCTACCTCAAAAATCATCAGATATATTCAATGTTAAGTTGCAAGGTAGCCTAATTTTTGTTTTGTTCTTTGTGGGGCCAAATCATTAGAGCCAACATATCTGAGTGGGTACATCTGTATTAGACATATTTCTATTTTTCACCCCAACTCTCCCAAATGTTTTAGGATACATTATGCAAGTCTTTTCTCTTAAGATCCATGTTGTCCAATTTTCAATAGTTTTAGACATTATTAAAGTTTTTATCTAGTTAGTTTTTGTCTTCAATCTACCAAAAAACATTCACATTTTAAAAAGTGACATTTATTTTACATATTGTGTGCATAATTAACAAAATTTCAAAAAGTTTTTAAAATTTTCAATGAAAGATATAAACTATACATATATACAAACCAACTAACAAAATGTACAAAACTCATGCATTTATAATCAATCGGTACAATCATGGTAGAATCTTCATAATTTATATATATATACAAAATTTCAGCTATACATAGACACAAATCAACTAATAATATTTAAAAAAAAGTCATGTTTTCAACGTTTCATAGAATGTTAGTTGTTTTTATATAGAAAATTTTAGCTATACATGGATACAAATTAGCTGATGATATTTTTTAGAAAATCACATTTCATACAATTGGTACAATGAATAGATGATATGTCAATCAACTAATGATATATATAAAATTTTAAAAATTATTCTATTCTTTTATAGAGTCAATTTGATCCAATTCTCCAACACATTGAATACCTACAATTGGCCCAAATTCAGTCTACTGAATCTTGTGTATTAGCTCCAACCCTTATAGTGTCATGTATTGCCTCATGGTTAGCTTCACAAAATTTCCATAAATTCTTATTAAGTGGCCTACCACGATATTTAATCAATTGAATATTTGTTGCAACAAGGTTAAAGTAATGAAGAATATGCCTATGTATGCCAAAGTCCTCGAACAACCACACATCTGATTTTGGAATAGGGTACCTTCTAAGCCATGTTCCTATGACAACAACAAACCCTATTAGACACTTAATACCCTCTCCATTAGTGATTATGGTAGTCAATTTTTTTATCCCCTCTATATAACGACACAAAAAAAAAATTGTTCCTTCTTCATTATTCTCAAATGTAGCAATAACTTCATACACATGACTTGCATTTCATTGAGTGAATAAATTAATTCCAAAAACCATGTAAAAAGTAATAAAATGAAGTAAAATTTTGATTTCAACTAATTAATAAATCATAATACTTTGTTGCACTAGGTTACATACATGTTCAAAGTCCACCGATACTTCCATTTGGTTCAATTGTAGTGATTGTGAAACTTGATATGTGTCAATGGGAACTAAAGGTCTACAAGACCATTTGTCAACCCACTCTTTTAACTCACAATCTTCCCATACAAAATCCATACATCAAGAAGGATTATAAGGAGGGTCCTCCACATCTTTACTCCAAACTTTTAACATGGATGCATAACATTGAATAAGGGCTTGCTCTCTACCCAACCGTATTGACATCATGAAGGATCTTGGGCTCTAGCCGAACCCCCAAGAAAGAAGAGGACTATCAATAATCACAGTTTAAAAATAAAACTAGATTGTTATTTAATATTCATATTATCTAATCATAGTATTAGTGGGTATGCAACCCTTTCTAGGGTGCAATTTCCCTAGTTAGTTCTTCAACGGTTGCCACCCACTCAGGTGCAACATCATTCAATTTTTTTCCATAATCTTAATATTAGGCATAATTTGTCTATTAACATCAAACAATAAAATCATATAGTAATCATTGGATCAATGGTGCAGGGGCACCCACAGGCTTTCATGCCCTAAGAGGGGTCAAATGTTGAAATTTTGCTTTACTTTAGTCCATTTCATATAATAAGGTCTAGGGAAAAATTTAAGAAACCCCCCTCGGCGAAGGTGTAAAATCCTAGCGAATCTTGTATACTTCTTGATAAAAATATTAATTATCGTGGAATTTTTTTTTGGTTTTCGTGAAAAAAAAAGTCCATTGGAAAATCTTTTCTAATTGCTAGAAGCTTGTGGAAAATCTTGGTGAAATGCAATTTTTTTAAAACCACTAATTTTTTTCCATTGGTTATTAAAATCTATTTTCAAACCAATAAAATATTTTGATTGGAGAATTAAACCTATTTTAAAACCAGAAAAAATATTTTTGTTGGCGATTAAAACTTTTTTTTAAACTAAAGAATAAAATTTATTGGCAAATTAAACCTATTTTCAAATGATTAAGAAAAAAACATTGGTGATTTAAACATAATGTCAAACTAAAAAGAATGTAGTGGTGAAGTGTCAGTGCAAATTTTCCTAACCTTAGTTGCAAGTCTTTCTTGGTCATCTTTGTAGTCGGTGGGTCAAAGGTTTCAAAAAATTTGAAACTTTAGACTTTGGTTCTAAGGTTCCAAGTTTTAGCAATCACACTACATTATGGACCATGGTCATTCGATGAATTTTCAATGGACTGTTGTAGTTGCATTCCAGAAGTATATCTCTCAAGCACTAGATATGCGAATTGAAACCTCCAGAATTACACTAGAACCCTTAGATTTTCATAAATCAATGGTTAAAATTTTATTAATTATTTAGGTCTTTGGTCATTCTGCTCTTGTTTACCGTTTAATATTGCCTAATTCAAACTAAAATATTTTATGAAAAAGCCTTAAATCTTAACTCTTTAATCCTGAGGGTCGAGTCTTGTCAACCTAGCGATGTCCCCATTTTAAATTATGCACGTGCATAAAGTTTGTTTTAAAAGAGGGACCGTTCAATGAATTTTCGATGGATGGCTATAGATGCATTTCGGAAGTAAATCCTTGAAGTACTAGACTTGCAAATTGAAACCCCTGGAATAACAGTAGAACCATTAGATTTTTAGAAATTAATGGTTGAGATTTTATTAATGATTGGTTTCAGAAATCAACATATAGTTCCGATCATAAGTGAGAGAAATTTATTGTGACTTATTAGCTAGGACATTGATAATCATTAAGGTAAAATGAAACATTTAATTCTCTCTTTTCAATGCATCGAAGTACTCTAACTTTCATTTATTCTATTGAAATTCTCAATTTGGCTGTGGCACTTGGTGGCGGCATGGATTAATACCATATGAATAGCTAGAGTGATTGATTGGATAACTTTATATTGAAAAATGCACAATGTACTGTAGAATCATAGATGATGATGTCAATAATCCAGTGATTTTGACAATCGGTAGCTTGCATCGTACTACTGATTTTGACAATTGATAGCTTAAGCTACAGTTTGCAACTTTGCATGTAGCTAGCTTGAGGTACCGATTCAGTTGGATTTTTGGTTTGTGGCTACGTGAATCACAATTATTACTAAGTATTAAGTAGTAATTATACACAACTTCAGAGCTCACACGTGACACGTGTGAGGTGTATAAGGTACTGGGTTGGTAGTGGCACTTTTGGCCCATAAATAAAGATAATGAGCACAACTAAAATCATTCATTTAATTGTCATAAGGGTTTTCATTTTGTAGGGTTAATAACTTAATAAGGATTCAGGAAGAAGATGATGCGTTATTATTGGGCTTGCTCTAAATTCTCCTGCCTCCAGTTATGTAGTTACAGAGTAAAAGACCAATTTCCTTCAAGTTCAGAATGGGTGGAATTGGAATGAAGTTGATTTGGTTCACCTAACTTCTCAGATAGGTTTTGAACTAGGATGAGAAGCTCTGATGGACATAAGTGCTATCCCAATGCATGGAGGCTGTAAGTAGAAAATGGGAGTAGTTTTACTACCCCTCATCGTCTGCATGGTTTCCCAAGCAATTCCCATGCATTTAATTTTAGTGCTCATCTTCTGCATGGGAGTAGTTTTACTAGCCCTCATCTTCTGCATCAGTCTGGTTCTGAAAGGGGATAAGTACATTTTGTATCTTCATGGCTCCCATTTCCCCATTGCATTTATTGTTAGAGCTCATGGTTGGCCTTACAAGTTCCATTTATTTTTAGAGATACATGTATCACATTTACGTTTTCAACTTTTCACTAGCAGTCCAACAGAAGCTTGGCACTTGCACTTACATTTGTATTTGTACTATGTAATAATGTGACATTGTAATTTAGTTGTAATAAAATAAATGGTTGTGCTATTAATGTGACATTGTAATTCATTTTATTAAGTCCTTTTCAAGTTGAGTGCTATTAATGGTTGTGCAATGTGCTATTAATGTGACATTGTAACTCATTTTATTAAGGCCTTTGAAATGTTAAGTTTCCGGCCCCTTGGCCTTGATGTCAATCCTAGCGCATTAAACTTTAAAGCAAATTTAAAAAACATGTTTTAAAGAAAATTTAAAGAAAATTTAAAATACATCTTTTATGTTTATTATTTATATCATAAATTACTCAACCGTTCGATGAACATTTGATGTATGGTTGTAGTTGCATTCTAAAATGAAATGCACAGAGTGCTACGCTTGCAAACTTAAACCTCCAGAATCACCCTATAACTATTAGATTAATAGAGATCAACGGTTTAGAATTTGTTGTCAATGCAGGAGTAAATCATTATTTTTAATGGCTTGTTTTAAACGTTGTCATCCATGTACATTGTACTACCTAATTGTGTACTGTGTAGTCCGTAAGTAACGAATAGACATTTCAGTGTCATTCAATTTTCTCATTGCAGTGCACCACCCTATTATGGGTTCCACTGTTCCACTTCCAACAAAGCCATTCTAGTAACCCAGTTTCAAGCTTCAACATAGTTTCAGCTTCAAGAATCAAAATTCAAAATCCAAGTTAAAGAATTCTTGTGGCTATGTTTCATTGCTTGAAGTTGATGTTTCTTAAAATCTTATTTTGTCAAACTTTGAAGCTTAGGTTTAGGGTTAAGAGGCTTAAGAATTAAGAAAAATTAAGGACTAATAGGGAATTCACAAATTTCATATTGTTGATTGTACAAACATGTCTACCACCAATATCACTAGAGAAATGTTAGATAAAAAAATACATTATGCAAAATTGCTTGAAACCCAGGGTTTAATGAATACCATGATATTTATGATCCTGAAACCTATGGTAGGCGTACCTCAAAACTTAGATTTTCATCTGAGAATAAGGCTACAAAGCAAATTCAAGTTAATAGTATCAATGCACTGTGGGTAACTGGATTAGGGCGCATGATGTTACATGAGGTTTTCCCTTGCCCAGAATTTATCATGGTCTGTGCCCTAAATTATGATGATAACAAAAGAGAAATTGTTAATAAAGATAGCAAAGAAGAATTGTTAGCCATTAATGCAGAAGAACTTGGAAAAGTGTTGGCCTTGGGGTTTACAACCAAAGAATTTGGAAATGTCCACATTGACCTAGAAAAGCTTGCTAGTGATTATGAAGCAGTGGATGAAATGGAGAAAAAATATTTCTTAAATAGAATAGTTTAGGATAGAAACAAATTGAAAGGTGATCATAAGCCTCCTTATGATTTGGATATTTTTAAACCATGGGTTTAGGATACCATTTCCATGCTAGCATTTTGCCTCAAACTAGATAGCAATTTGGAAGTGGGTGCATGCCTCCTTGAAATGGTGTATAATATCCATTATGGTGTTCCACATGCCAAATATAATTTTATTGAGAACATTGTAGAATCCATGCATAATTTTTTTTTAATGATTAAAGGAGGTTCCACCAAGAAATTTAGGTTCACAACCTACTTGTGTTATCATTTTCTATTCAAATTCAGAGGAATGTTTCAGACCAACAAGCTTCAGATTCAACCCTATGGTAATAGTAATCCTGAGCAAAAGAAAATGGCTCCAGTATATGAATGGACCACTGTTATAAGGTTGCATGATTCTCGAAGGAACTACAGTCATTTTGTAGACTACATTTTGGCTCCATTACATCAAGCAATTACAAATTCTCCAATGCCTAGATTGCCTATGTCATGTAGAAACTGCATTCAACTAGGAAAATAAATACAATTGGTTGATTGGTACTTATTGGAAGAATATACTATGCTAAGATTTTATGGATCAGAAGTACAGCCATACAAACTTCTAATACATGTGATAGAAAGGATTTTTGCTTTGGAATATGTAAGGCAGATGCAAAGTACTGATGAAAGACACTTTACTAGTCAGGGGAAGAAGACCTTATTTCCTTCTTTACCTTTTTCATGTGGAGGGATGACATTCGAGAGAAAAGCATTTAGTGTGGCAAATGATCTTTTGAATTTTTTTGATTTTGATGCTATCTGTCACTGGAAGCATGATCCATGTGACCCCATTAAATCAATGGTTGTGCTTAATAAGAATGTTGGAAGTAGAATTCAACATCAAAGTAAACCCTTTCTTGAAAACTTGAGAAACAAGGATTCTTGGGATGAGGTCAAAGTAGCAATGGAGAAAAGTGTTGTTGAGAATAGTATTTCTTTTGAAAAATTGTTAGTAGAAATTATGGCATTGCTTCGAAAGACAATTAGGAGGTACAACATTTTTTATGAAAAAGTCATAAACCATCTAGTAGAGTAAAAATTTCAGATTCTCTAGAGAAGGAAGTTACAAAAAAGAAATTGGTCATGATAAAAAATTATTGCCTTTTGGTCTATGAGGAAAGACCTAGGTGATCCAAGAGCTCTTGCAGAGTATGGAGATAACAAATAAGATCTTGAGTTTAGAAAATTATGGAATATAGATCATCTAAATGAACAAGAAGATGAAGAAAGTGATGATGATAATGAAGAAGAAAGCCATGTCAATTTCAAACTTGGTTTAAGTGAGGCCACAAAAGAAGCATTTACTACAGGAGCAACCATAGCTAAAAAAATAGATTATGAAGGTGATCCTTTGGGGTCCCAAACATAAGGCCCTTGGATGGTAATAAATGTAGAGCATAGAAAACCAGTTGATAAATTTGGCCTTGGGTTTGGAGGTGAAAAATTAGACCTAGGGTATATAGGTCAATTTGTTAGAGCTTCAAGTTCGAATCCTCATCCTCATGGTCAAACACAATCATAACTATGACATGCCCATGGTGGAGGGTTTAGTGCAACAGACATTGCCTTTGGTGGCGATTGTATGGGTATTATTACTAGTAGTGGTCAACATGTGCTACAACATCAAATTACACACAAGAGGACAACACAATATACCACAGAAACACTAGGCAATCAAGGCATACAGAAGAGGCAAAGGATTTTGATAGGTCCAACTCCAAGTCACACTACCAGTGGATCCACCACAAAGGAGTTATTTCCAGGTACTCGCCCAATGCCAGTTAGCCTGGCTACGACATCATTAGCAACTGCAAGTACTCCTATTCCTTCACCATTCAACCATTCCATTGTTCTTGCATCCTCAGGTTTTGATTACATTGAAGAGTTTAAAAAGAAATTAGAATTGAATAAAAAAGAAAAGAAGCAACTAATGGAGAGTACATCAGCTCTAACTTCAGAGCCTGCAACAACCATGGTATTACCCACATATGACACAAGTAAATAAATCATGGAGTACACATTTCTTTTTCCCACAGTTGAAAATAGACCAGCAAATCGGATGGCTCCATCTAAATTCTAGGTGAACAATTTTTAATTGGATTTTTTTGGACTCAGAAATACTAAAAAAATTAATGTATCATAGAAGAACGATGAATTGGTGTACACATCATTGTTGAAGCAAGATAGAGAGAAAATTTTTTTACAAAATCAAATTGAAAAGTTATAGGTAGACCTAGCAAATGAGAAAGCAAAGAGGAAAGCAACAGATAACAAGAGAAATGAATTAGAAAAAAGAATTAAAAAATCTGCCTCTACATTAACAAGCAAAGAGGATAAGCAGAATGAGATTGAGACTGCAGTGAATGAATTGAAGCAAAGGCTAGATGAGAGCAACAAGAAATATGATGAGGAAAAATCCACTTCAGAAAAATTAAGACTAAGCATTGCAAATGGAAATACACAGTGGGAACAAAAATTGGAGGAGAGAAAAAGAAGTGAAAGGTTGGAGGAAGAGTTGATGGAAGCAAAAAATGAAATTAAGTCTTGTCAAAATAATTTATCTTCATTTTTTAGAGAAATAATGAGGCATATGAAACAAAAGATCTGGGATGAAATAATGTAGGGGATTGATCATTTGTGTGACATGTTTCAATTGATTGATGCTAGTAGACATCATAAGAAGCTCAACAAGAAAAATTCTTATGATTATCACAAGAAACTCAGATGATCTTATGCTATCAGACATCATAAGAAACTCAAATTGATAATCATAAGAAAAAGTCTGGTAGTGGTTTCAACTTCTACATACGCTTGTTATTATGTTCATTGTTGTATATGCTACTAATATTATTGTTAATATGTTATTAATCTAATAAGTATTGAGTTGAGTGATGAATCGCTAAGCACATGCTCAAGTTTTACTTTTAACACAATTAAAATATGAACTATAAGGTGATTTTAATTCCAAGCGTCCATAATCTTAGTGAAATTGCATTACAATTCACACATCAATACTTAATCTCCATGACTACTTAGCATATCACTAAACATTTATATGAATTCATGTCGTGGATTATCTATTATTGGAATTGGAATGATGGATTTTTGGTTAGTTTAATTGCTACTAAGTTTTGGTGAAGAGAGCGGTTTTGGTGCTTTTCCTAACCTTAGTCACTAGCCCTTAGAGTTTCATAACCTTGATGCGGAGATCTAAATTTTCATAAATCCCCTATTCCCTGACATGGTTGATGGTTCACTTTTTTGAGTTGCAAGTCTTTCTTGATCATCTTTCTAGTCCATGGGTTGAAGGTTTGGAAAAATTCAAAACTTCAGACTTTGGTTCTAAGGTTCCAAGTTTCAGCGACCACGCGACCTTATGGACTTATCTTGCCTTTCAAAGGCACCATCATCTAACATCTCATTGAATTCTATGTATGAACTAAACTTGAGTTGTCTTTTTTAGGGATTTCCAAAAGCATGCTATGTATGGACTAATGTAAAATATAAAATACAATATAAAATATAAAATATCACAATTTCATGGAATACAACATAAAATATCATCAACTATAGTTTGAATTTGGAATATGATTCATGAAGTGAAATATAAAATAAAATATCATGAAGTGCAATGATTCACAATTTCATTGAATACAATATAAAATATCATCAACTACAGTATGGAATAATGGAATCTGATCATGGGATCCATGAAATGCAATATAAATACCTAAAAGCTGCTAGTTCTCTTGAATCTCTTCCATTTCCCAAATGGACTGGGGGTCCTCAATCTGATGTTCATCATCAGATAAAGTAAAAGAGTCATCTTGAATTTTTTTCCAAGTCTGCTCTTCATTTTCTTCAGACTGTGTCTCAAATTCAACATTCATTGTGTCATTTTTGTCAATGTCAGTTGTCTGAGTCCCATTTCCAATACTAGTGCCACCAGTACCAGCCTTTGAAATTGGAGTGTTGCACAACTTGAACCCTCTTATTTCACATGTGGACCTCGAGATTGCGAGTTCCCTTTCAAAAGGAAATTTTTTGACATTATACGTAGTTCCTTTCATCCTCAAGCAATTTTCCAAATTCTTGTCTAGTTTGTTTCTTAACTTTGATTTCAAAAAACCCAATGTATTGAAAACTCTTTCATCCTCCACCGACCCCAATATCATTGTTTGAAATAAATCAACAAGTTTGAAATATTATGATATCGAACCACGCAATATTTCACTTTGACCTAAGCTTGTCCGAACCTTTTTTATTGATCTTGGTTCAAAGGCCTTGTCCTTGCCCATGGATTTATACTAGTCTCTCATAGTTGTTGCAAAAATCCCACATTATTTTCTAAGCTTAGCTTCATCTAAGATTCCTTCTATTTTCTACTCATTGTATGTTACATTTTTCAAAAATTGTTCGATCAAGATTTTTACCTGAGCATGAAAAAATGTGGGTTATCTCGGTTTACCCAAAATTGAGGATACAAAATACTCATGGATTCAAGTATTTCATGTCGAGGGAATCTTTCACGAATCTCTAAGGAAAGAGATTTTGCAATTTCCTTCAAACTATCACCAATAGATTTAACAATGCCTTGAAAATCTTCCTGGTTAACAACTACTTCTCTGCTAGAGCATCTAGCTATCTTACATTGGTACATTTGTATCTCATATCCACATACACAGATGCATAATTGTCCGCTTGCATTAAACTGTAAATAATTATCAGGATCATTCAAATCAGTAATTTTTTGCCACATGAAATAATTTGGGCCATCTTGTGTTAGATCTAGATATAGATGATTGAGGGCCAAGCATGTAAGTTTATGTAGATTGGAATATTCATTAATATACATAGTTTTGTCTTGGGATTTCTTCAAAATCTTGTCCATCACATCCAGCATGGGGAGAAGACTAGTTAAAGTCAAAAGTGTCTCTATATCACTTAACCTATGTAAGAGGTTAGGAGATTTGTCTACTGTGTTGTGAGGCACGCACATAACTCCAATCAAAGATTGATATTATAAAAGAACTTGTTGTACTGGTCCATGTAGGGAGATCCATCTGGTATCGACATCCTTGAGAAGCTTGTTTCTTGGTGTTATTCCCTCAGCAAAATTTTGAAATTCTGTGAAACGTTTAGGACTTCAACAGAAGTATACGTGGATCTCGCAGACTAGATTTTTGACTTTTGATACTATAGGAAACTTGCTAACAATTTTGAATGCTAAATTCATTATGTGGGCTATGCAATGAATTCCAAGCATGTATGGTGCACAAGTAGTTTGTAACTTTGTGCAAACACCAGTCCTTTGACTTTGCATCACTGTAGCTCCATCAGCTCCTACACACACCAAATTTTTCACAATTGTCAACTCATCCATACCTACAATTTCACTCAAAGATTTTTTTACTAGTTCAAATATATTTTGCACTGTTAAAATGTTCTTCATTTTATGAACACAGAGAAGATGAGCTTGGCGAACATGTTGTTGTATAGTATACAAATGCATACAAACCCAAGAAGTATTGTCTACTGCAGTAACTTCATATAAAGATAATGCAATGAAATTTGACTCTTTTACTTTATCCTTTAAATCTTCCTTTTCTAGTATAGCAAGATAGTTTTCCCAATCCCATCCAGTGTTTACTGACCAATGTGACAAGGGATAATGAGGAACATTCAAATAAGATAATAAACTAGAATATTTTGGGTAGTCTATCATAGGACACCCTTTGGACAAAATATGAAAAACAACACTCATCTTAATAGTTTTTGATAGATTTTCCCCTTCCATTGCTTTTCCAAATTGAGCCTCAAGTGTACCTTTACATGCAACAATGTTTTCCATTCTTTTTTCATGGTCTTCATAATCCCCAACATACTTAACATGAAGACATTTTTCCTTTGATTTTCATCGTACGACTGATTCTTCCTTTCCATCTATGATTTGTTTTTCATAAAATTTATCGATATGCTTTTCTATAGTGTCAATCTTTAGCTGCAACGTCTTGGATCTTCCACATTTCCAACTAAAAATCTTACATTTGGCCAATGTTTCCTTTTCAATATTGTTTACATTGCCAATCCCCAGTGGCACCATGAATGGGTATTTTGACAACCAACCAAGTTGAAAACTCCTTGTCATTTCCCACTCGCACCCCCTTTTTGGTTTATTTTTCCTTTTCTTTCTACCAACATCATCATCCTCATCCAAGTCAATTATCTCATTCTGGCTAATCGGGCCTAGGGTATCACTTGGAACATCTTCTGTGATATTGCTATCCTGATTTGATACATTTTGATTTTAATCAATCACAATCTCAACTTGACCTTCTGGTGGCAGTGAGGTATTGGGAATGCTACTAGTATTTGGTGGAATAGTTGATGATGTAGCTCCATCTTGACCCGATGGAACAGAAGCTTTGGCAATTGCAAAGTAAGATTGTATGGCACATCTAAGTTTTGGGCATTTTGATGGCCTCTTAGTCTCCTCACCACCCTAAGGATCTTGAGTGACAAGAGTCTCTTCACCACCCTAAGGAGTGACAGGAGTCTTAGGAGTGGCAAGAGCCTTACCACCCTGAGGAGTGGAAGTAGTCTAAGAAGCAGCAGGAGTCTCTTCACCACCCTGAGGAGTGGCAGGAGCCTTACCACCCTGAGGAGTGGAAGGAGTTTAAGAAGCAACATGAATCTCTTCACCACCTTGAGGAGCAACAAGAGCCTTACCCTTGCTGCTTGAGTCGCTCGACATATTGATCTCTGATTCGCTTGACATATTCATCTCTCACTTCGAATAAAAATTGGAAAAAAATGTATTCTTGTTTAAGGACGGAGAATAATAATATAGATCCCATTACCTGGGTAAGTGCACCAAGATGGTCGCACTTTTGTGGCCACAAAAGTGAAAAATGAGAAAAAACGCGTTCGCGTTATAACGCGAACGCGTTTTGGCTTTTTAAAAGCAAAAAAAAAAGTGAACATTCTTCATTTGTTTTTTACTGATTTCATTTCTGCCCGCAGCCAAAAACCCTGCACTACGCACTTGCGTTGTTGAGGAGGTGACTTCTTCACATTTGATCAACTTGAGTTCAATTTTCTTCACAAATATGGCACCTCGACGACGAAAAGATGCAAGAGGTAAGTTTTGTTTGGTATTTGTAATGAATTTTTTTGTTTTAAATTGATTTTGTTTGTTTTAGTTTAGAAATGAATGATTTTTTTTTAATTTGTAGGAAATCCTCAACAAGAGGAGGAAAACTCCCTAAGCAAATCAACCCTCAACAACAAA
>VDFB02271358.1:864920026-865090779 GCA_007258455.2 Sequoia sempervirens
CGCGTTATATCTTGCATTGGAAATCCCCGAGCTTTAGCTTTGGTATTTGCTTTGGAATACCAACCCAAAGGCTTGGAGGGCATTCCCAAAGACCAGAGACGTGTTTTTTTCCAAATTCAACAAATTTTCACATAATCAGGTTCGTGCTCACCATCAAGATTGCATCTGGTTCAATATCAAGAAAATCGAAGACATGGGTAATGTTAGGTTATTTATTAGCTTTCGAATGATGTAATTTTTTTCACTTTCTAACAATGTTAAACTTTTCATCCATAATTTCTTTTGATTGTATGTCCATTTTTCTTCAAAAAGCAGTGTTTGGTATTTTTTTCACTATAAATTAACCGTTCATCAAAATTTGAAATAAATTATATTTTTAGAAACTAGACTCATTCTACAATTTAAAAATAAAATTTTAGAAAAATATTTTAGTTTCAAAAATTTTGAGGGGAGCACGGCCAAAATTCTGCTTTTTAGGAAGTGCCCATTTAGAAAATTAATAAAAAATCAAATATTCATCAAAAAATTATCAGAAAATATCCAGTCCTTACTACATACTATTATCTAACTTCTGACCGGAGCGATTTTAAAAATACTAAAAAAATTCCACCGTGCTCGGGTCACACAAGAGTTGCTATGTTATGTTTTTCTAACAAAAACAATAGCAATTTGTGTGTGTCCCTCTTTTGAACCCCTTAATCTCAACCATTTTCAAAATAAATTAGTATTTTAGAAAGTAGACTCGGAGCACTGCGGTCCTTGTTTTTGTTCCATCAAAATTTTTTGAGTGTAGCTATCCTTAATTTCACGTCCAAGGTCAGTATTTCCTGATTTCAAAAGAAAAGTGGCCACTTAAGCCCCTTTTTTGGGAACCATCTTGGTGCACTTACCCACCTACTCAATATCATCTTTAAGATTGAAGCAAGAATGGAAAAGAGATAAAGAAAAATTATTATTATAACTAATAACACTATGAAGAAATGATCACTCACCTTTAAGTCTACGTTTTCGGCTTTGGCTAACTTCCAAATAAATGACACTTTCGATTGTATTTGTTTCTATTCATGGAATGGATTAATAATAAATCACATATTAAATTCAATACCATGGAATACAATATAAAAATTTTGGCTTTTCCTAAACTTAGTCGCTAGTCCTCAAAGTTATATAACCTTGTCGCAGAGTTCTAAATTTTCATAACTACGCGATTCCCCGACTTGGTTGATGGTTCACTTTGTTGAGTTGAAAGTCTTTCTTGGTCATCTTTCTACTCGGTGGGTCGGAGGTTTGAAAAAATTCAAAACTTCAGAGTTTGGTTCTAACTTCTAAGGCTCACTTTGTTGAAGCAAGAATGGAAAAGAGATAAAGAAAACTTATTATTATAACTAATCACACTATGAAGAAATGATCCCTCACCTTTAAGTCTACGTTTTCAACTTTCACTGAATTCTGAATAAATGACACTTTCAATTGTATTTATTTATGTTCATGGAATGGATTAATAATAAATCACATATCAAATTTAATACCATGAAATACAATATAATTTTTTTGGCTTTTCCTAAAATTAGTCTCTAGTCCTCAGAGTTATATAACCTTGTCACGAAGTTCTAAATTTTTATAACTATGCGATTCCCCGACTTGGTTGATGGTTCACTTTGCTGAGTTGCAAGTCTTTCTTGGTCATCTTTCTGCTCAGTGAGTCAGAGGTTTTGAAAACTTTGAAACTTTAGAGTTTGATTCTAACTTCTAAGGCTCACTTTGTTGAAGCAAGAATGGAAAAGAGATAAAGAAAACTTATTATTATAACTAATAACACTATTAAGAAATGATCACTCACTTTTTAAGTCTACGTTTTCAGATTTTGTTGACTTTCGAATGGAGAAGTAGAACCTCAAAACCAAAAAAAATGTGTAAGAATAAATGACACTTTTGATTGTATTTATATCAATCCATGATTCCATATTTGGTGAATTCCGCAAGATTTTTAAATGGTATATTAAAAATTTGGTGAATCACGCGTGCTTATACAACGGTACACTATAATTTTCAAGGTGAAATGTGTCCTCAAATGTAATTATTTTTTAATGTTATTAACGAAATAGGTCCTCAAGATAATTTTTTTATAAATTTTAATTGGCGAAATAGGTCTTCACAAACAACTATTTGTAAATTTTAATTGGAAAAATGGGTCCTCATACAATGTTGTTTTAATAGTGTTGGCAAATATGTAGGTGTTTTATTAAATGTTTTTGGGATTCCAGGTGAAGATATTAGTCGGTCCAATTGAAACGCGTAGTTTGAAAATGGTGAATTTGTTGCTTAAATATGCCTCATAAAAAAATTCATTGGCGAATGGACATTCATTGGACCTATACTTCGTAAAATCTGGGTGATTTAGACACCCTGTTCGGAGCGAGAACTCGCTAATTGGAAAAGATTTGCCTCTAAATTTTTCCCTGATAAGGTCTTATAAGACCATTTCATAGGTTTTGAGTCAGTTTTGGGTCATTAGGGGTCTTGTTGTAAAAAACATGTAAAATGTTGTCAATGTTGCAAATGTTGTCAAATTGTACAATGTGGAATATGAAGGGTCAATGTCACATAAAGTGAGAATTTGAATGGTTGTAAGTTGAAAAGTCTGTTGAGAACCATTAGAAAATGGTTTTAAAATGTTTAAATAGCCTTGGGGAGGTAGAACCTAGGGTGATCCCACAATACTGGTTTACAATTTTTAGCCACAGTGGACACTGAAATATTTTTTTCTAACTAAATATTCACTATTGGGCACCTATAGCGAGTAAACCATGAGGAATTTGAAGATGACGCAAACTAGTGATTTGTGACATTTTATATGTAGATTCTAAATATATTTTTTTCAAAATTTTTGGAATCAGATTGCACTTCTTTTTCCATCTCCTTTGAAAACTAGTTTTTTTCATAAAACAACACTTTTTAGGAGTGATGCTCACCGTATAACACATATATTTTTATCCATGAAGGATAAAATTATAATTCTATCAAATTTAGATTTATAACTTTGATATCTTGTGCTTCCAATTGGTTAGATAGTGTTTTATTGAATATTTTTTCCTTAATCAAGTTTTGAAGTTAAACCAATTACAATTCAGACATAGGCAAACCATATAACACACAACCTTTTTTGTATGTATCGAAATTCAATTTTTTTGTTGTTGGATCAAATAATTCAATATCTGGTGCACTCATATGTTTAAAAAAAAAATGATAATATACTATTTTTCCACATGTGTTGAACAAAGAGCTTGGTTTTCAATGAATAACCTAAGTTTAATAAAACTAGAAAAATAAATACATAATAAAACCAAAACATATTAAAATTATTATAGTTGTTGGATAGCTCGTTCTGAGAACTACCTAATTCTAGTTGAGTTTGTGAAGTCTCCTCCATTTTCATACTCAACCCGAACTTCAAAGGGAAATTTTTTTGATTCTTTTTGTGCAAGAGAGTAGGAAGGTGGGAAAAGGGGGGTTCACTCGAACCAGGGTGGTTTGAGTGAACCCCCTATGATTTGAGCGAAAAAGGGTTCATTCGAACCCTGGTTTGAGCGAACCCCCTTTCAAAAGGGGTGTTCTTTGTCTTTTTTGGCAGGAATGGTGGGTCATTTCATTAAATGGGTTCGCTCGAACCTAGGTTCTAGTGAACCTTCTTTTGGTTCATGCGAACCAAATAGTTCGCTCGAACCTCAAAAACAAAATTTTTTGCTATGGGGTCAATTTTTTCAACTTTTCCTTCCTCACTTCAATTGTAAATCAATTTTTTGGGTTTACCCCCCAAGGTTGGTGGTGACATTTTTGAAGTGAAATTAATAAAAAGACATCATTGTTTCTACATTTCTGAACATTAAATTTTTGTTTCAAAGCTTGGTACAACTTGGTACAATTGATTAATGATCTAAAACCAATTAAAGGTTGTTGGTATGTGAATCTACTTTCATTTTTTTTATTTCATCAATTTTCATTGAGTATTAAGAAAATGACAAGTGTTTTGGTGACAACAGCCAAAAACCCTAATAAGCCTAATTTAAGGGAAAACAATCCAATTTTGAGGGTTTCCATACAAAAAAACCTATCTTTACTTTGAGATATGTTAAATAAGGGAAAAATGGGTATTTGAATCAAGTTTTATTTCTTAGAGATCAATTCTAGTTTGAATGTTATGACCCAAAAATAAAAATTTGTTGCCCCAATTCAAACCTTATTCAACGTGTAGCAACAGATTTTTATCTTTGTTGTTCCAAAACAACCAACCCTAAATTTTTATTATGTTTTAGAACTTACAAATGGGTATCCAAAAAAGCTTTTATATTGTGGGTAGGAATTGTTTTTTGAAACTTATGAAGGAAAAACCCTATTTGTTGTGCTACAAGGCCTAGTGGGAATTTGTGACGAAAATCACTTTTTTTAAGGTGTTAAAACTTTGGAAAATAGTTGATTGAGTTAGTTGTAATTGTGAGGACCCCTTCTCTACATCAATCAACTCCGTTTTCTGATCCCCAAGATCCATAATGGTGAGGTGAGAGCATATGGTGAAAGTCTAATTTCAATTATAAGGTTTAAGGATATAATAATATAATTCATAACCTTTCCATAATCAAATTATAGATGAAATATATAGATTAATATAAAATAAAGAAATCATTTAATAATCATTAGATCTACTCCATTTTCTGATCACCAAGATCCATAATAGTGAGGTGAGAGTATGCAACAAAAGTCTAATTCCAATGATAAAAGTTAAGAATACAATAACATAATTCATTACTTTTTCCATAATAATATATTAGATTAAATTTATAGATTGACGTCAATAAGGAAATAAACTAATAATCATTGGATCGACTTCATTTTTTGATCACCAAGATTCATAACAACAAGGTGAGAGCATATGACAAAAATCTAATTCCAATGATAAAATTTAAGAATATAATAACATAATTCACAACTTTTCCATAATTAAATATTAGATGAAATTTATAGATTAACATCAAATAAGGAAATCAACTAATAATCATTGAGTCGACTTCATTTTCTGATCACCAAGATCCATAACGGCGAGGTGAGAACATATGATGAAAGTCTAATTCCAATAATAAAACTTAAGAATACAATAGCATAATTCACAATTTTTTTATAATCAAATATTAGATGAAATTAATAAATTTTCATCAAATAAGGAAAATAAACTAATAATCATTGGATCGACTCCATTTTCTAATCACCAATATCTATAACGGTGAGGTGAGAGCATATGACGAAAATCTAATTCCAATGATAAAATTTAAGAATACAATAACATAATTCACAACTTTTCAATAATCAAATATTAGATGAAATTTCTACATTAACATCAAATAAGGAAATCAACTAATAATCATTGGATCAACTCCATTTTCTAATCACCATGATCCATAATGGTGAGGTGAGAGCATACGATAGAAATTTAGATTCCATTTTGAATAAATGAGGAAATTTAAAGAATGAAATACTTTGCCACTTATTCAGTTGGGTTAAAATAATAACATGAAAGCACACTCTTCCACTTATTCAATGGTGAGGGGTAAGCCCACAAAATTGGTTTACAATTTCATTGAGGAAGGAAAAATGCATTTTTGGATGGAAAACACTTTAGGGGGTTCCCTAGAACCTGCACCCCCCCAGCCCCCCACTTTCTAGCAAACCCCACTTTAATGGGTTTTATTTTTTAATTGCATTAAAGGGGGGTTCGAGCGAACCCCCTGGTTCTAGTGAACCTTAGTTCACTAGAACCCCCCTTTTTCTTGCTTCTCTCTTTCTGGCACCAAATTTCTACAAAATTTTATCCTTGGAAGCTCAAGTTGAGGATGAAAATGGAAGAGACTTCACAAACCCAACTGGATAATGGTAGTCCTCACAACAAGTTATCCATCGAATATAATTTTAATATGTTTTGGTTTTATTAAGTATTTGTTTTTTTAGTTTGATTAAACATAGGTTTTTCATTAAAAATCAAGCTCTTTGTTCTGCACATGTGGAAAAATAGAAGATTATCAAAATAAAATTTTGAAAAAAATGTGTAGGCATGTCCTTGATCTAGTAAAAAAATTGAATTTCGATACATACTAAAATATTGATGTTGTATACGGTCCGCCTATGTCTGAATTGTAATTGGTTTGACTTCAAAACTTGATTAAGGAAAAATTATTCAATAAAACACTATGAAACCAAATGAAAGGGTTATATATCGTAGTTACAAATTTAAATTTGAAAAAAATAGAATTTTATCCTTCATAGAAAAAAATTTATGTTGTATATAGTGAGCATCACTCCTTAAAAATGGTGATTACTGATAAAAACTCATTTTTGAAGGAGATGGAAAAAGAAGTGCAATTCGATTCCAAAAATTTTGAAAAAAAAAAAATTTAGAATCTACAAACAAAATGTAACAAATCACTAGTTTGCATCATCTTCAAATTCCTCATGGTTGAGCTATTATAAGTGCCTGAAAGTGAAGATTTAGTTAAAAAAATTTTAGTTAAATGTCTAATTTGGCAAAAAATTGTAAACCAATATTGTGGGATTACCCTAAGTGATATTCTACATATTTAGTAGGGTTAGGAATCTAAAATGATAACAAAATAAATATATACTCTTCCACTTATTTAGTGGTGAGTAATATTCCACTTATTTAGTAGGGTTAAGAATCCAAGATAATAATGAAATGAACACATACTCTTCCACTTATTCAGTGGTGAGCGATATCCCACTTATTCAGTGGGGTAAGTAGTGATAAAATAATAATTACTCTTCCACTTATTTAGTGGTGAGTGGCAAGAACTTACTAATGCAACATTACATTCTACATCATATTAGAATTCCATAATTTAAAGGTTCGTATATAAACACAACATCATAAGTCTAAAATGTCAAAGTTTAATGATACAAGAAAGAAAATCAAAGTTGGTAGACTAATAGCATAAAATATATCATTATCATGGTCAAATGAAATTGGAATAACAAATACCCTTATATAAATTGTTTAATGCAACATGCTTGGCAATCATGTGACCTTGTATATTTATAATAACAAGTAAATTTGATGACTATAAATATAATTCATACCTTTATCAAATCCTTCATGCAATAACTATATGAAAATCTTAAGATACCATAAATAACACATAAGAGTGCTATCAAATGATTGATAGACATAAATATCTATTGTAGACATCTAAAAATGATCTAGACCTGGAAGCTTCATTTTTACCACTTTCGTCCTAGCATAATTAATACATTTAATTATGTCCTTGGTCCATATTCAGCTATTGATTAAATAATTCATAATTATTTAATTAATTCATGTCCTTTGATTCTTCATGATTATTAAATAAATAAATTTTATTTATTTATTAAATATGTCATTAACTATCTAAGTCTTTCTTTAATTAAATAAATTTCTTAATTTATTTAATTCTCCTTTGCATTTAATTCTTATTGATTATTAAATAAATGAATTACATTTATTTATTTAATATGTCACTAATTGTCTTAATTAAATAAATTGATTAATTTATTTAATTAATTGGTCTTATCTCCTAAATTAAATAATTAAAATTAATTATTTAATTGCTAATTTCATATTCTTCTCATTTTAAATAAATTAAATTATTTCAAATGTCATGTCAATCCTAACTGTCAGTCGTTTTTGATAAATAATATTATCTCTCGAAATCCATAATTTGAATTATTTTAATTCAAATTAGTAATTAATCTTCCAAAAATCAAGTAATCGGGCAGATTCTTGATTTTCCAAATCTAATCTTCAGTCCAAATCTTATCTCTTTGATTTTTTGAATCTTGCAAATCAAACAATCTTATCTTCTTGATTTTTCAAAAATCTTTATTTTTTTAATTAATTTCCTCATTTATTCTCCACCGTCGATCCAATTTTATTCTGACCGTTCAATTAAAGATTTTGCCCTAACCCTAATTAGGGATTCTCAAGTGTAATCTAGATCGTTCATTTCATTGATTTATCTCGTCTGTCCGTTCGAAATGACCTTTTCTATAAAATGCCATTTCCTTCTTATTTTTGGGAGACCTTGACACATTTTACGTAATTACTATAGGCATTCATTTACTTAGTTTCACATATTTTGTCATAAGCATTTGATTAATATTGACATTTGTTTTAAGAAATAGACATAGGCATTGGCAATAGTCATAGGCATATCAAATCTTTCGAATCTTGTTGTAGGGCTTAGACATTTTAGATTGCTCAAAAAGATGAATCTGAGGGCAATACATTTCCAGCAAGCAAGAAGGTGTAACGAAGGTGAAGCATGGAAGATGGAGACTCTTGGTGATATATTTCCCTTTCGTTTTCATTTGATTTCAATTGTACTTCGTTATTTTCATTGGATTTTAATGTTGTTTGATCTAACAATCTAACAAATCTAATTTTTCCTTGATTACATTGGTGAACCTGATATTTTGTAGAGAAATCTGTGTGTGTTCTTGTTTGCTTTCACTGTTTTGCAGGTTACAGCTAAGACGTCATACGAAATCCCGTCACCTTCATTTGAGTACAGAAAAATGGGAAAATAAAATATTTTCAAATGGTTTCTGAGTTTTGTAGATCTCACTCTCAGCTTTCCAGAACATCAAACGGTTTTAAATTTTGTTGATATTTGAGAAAGTTATGGCTTTTTTACTGTTTGCTATTTTTTTTAATTTAATTTTTAAACCCGCGTTTTTCTTTGGTCTATAACATTTTTTTTTGTGTAGAATTATGGAAAAAGTTTTCTGGGTTTTGAAGGTCTATCATTTAGCTTTCCATGGATATCTACCACTTAAAATTTTGTTAAGTTTTGAGCAAGTTATCGTTGTTTTAATTTGCTGCTGTCATTAATGTTTTTTTTTATTTTTTGTGTTACTAATCCTCTTTTGTAGCGTGTGACGATCCCTATTCATGTGTTAAAGACCATTGATTAAAGAGATTGCTAAATCATTGTTTGCAGATTCGAATGTCGAAGACAAGATAAACAAACATTGTGCTTGTTTTTCTTTCATAGATTAGCAAACATTTGATTTTGGTGCATATAAAAACAACACATGTCTTTTTTGGTTGATTGTGCTTGCAAGATGGTAGGTGAGTATGCTCTCACTTGGTGAAAACCTTGTGATCAAAAAATCAGACCCATCTTTATTTGTTATTTACCCTTCACGATTCGGTATATCAGAGTATCCTCTCCCCTTGCGCATTCGTGCGATCCTGGGTGTAAGAGAAACAGTTATTGACTCTAGAACTTGGGCTTGTTCTGATGGGAAAAAGTACTCACCCCAGGATGACTCAGACCGGTAGCACCCTAACACCGAGGGACTTCCAGCCGGTATATAAAAGTGGGTTCTTGGGGAAAGCCCAAGAATCACGAGTGTGGTTCCGATGAGATGGATCCAAAAGGGGACTCTTGCTGCATGGATCATGCCCCACGAACGGAATGCCCGAATTAAACACCTCTTATTTTAGTGTCCAACTGTTCTATTAGCCATTGCTTGATATAGTGCAGGGTACAGTATCATGCCCAAAGATACTCACTACTGATCCCCTTGAGTAGAGATAGCAATTCTTGGGATGTCACTACCCAAATAATCCGAATTTGGTGTACTCGAATGACGTTAATGAGCTGTGAAGGAGAGCCAATGCCACCAAAGTTCTAAGCTATTCGCTCTCGAGAAGGAAAGGTGTTTATCATCCATTTCGAGAGCACACCCATGTTCTTGGAACCTGTCTATCCTCTCGAGGGGGCATACCGTAACCCTCCTCGTCATTCTTCCTCATCTTATTTTTCACTGGAGCATTTTTTGACTTATTTTCTTTGTCACAATGCGACATGCTACATTATGACAAAGAGGGGCAAAATGTAGACATCTAAAAATAACCTAGACCTGGAAGCTTCATTTTTACCACTTTCGTCCTAGCATAATTAATACATTTAATTATGTCCTTGGTCCATATTCAACTATTGATTAAATAATTCATAATTATTTAATTAATTCATGTCCTTTGATTCTTCATGATTATTAAATAAATAAATTTTATCTATTTATTAAATACGTCATTAACTGTCTAAATCTTTCTTTAATTAAATAAATTTCTTAATTTATTTAATTCTCCCATTTTGCATTTAATTCTTATTGATTATTAAATAAATGAATTACATTTATTTATTTAATATGCCACTAATTGTCTTAATTAAATAAATTGATTAATTTATTTAATTAATTGGTCTTATCTCCTAAATTAAATAATTAAAATTAATTATTTAATTGCTAATTTCATATTCTTCTCATTTTAAATAAATTAAATTATTTCAAATGTCATCTCAATCCTAACTGTCAATCGTTTTTGATAAATAATCTGAAAAAAGATTATTTATTATCTCTCGAAATCCATAATTTGAATTATTTTAATTCAAATTAGTAATTAATCTTCCAAAAATCAAGTAATCGGGCAGATTCTTGATTTTCCAAATCTGATCTTCAGTCCAAATCTTATCTCTTTGATTTTTCGAATCTTGCAAATCAAGCAATCTTATCTTCTTGATTTTTCGAAAATCTTTATTTCTTTAATTAATTTCCTCATTTATTCTCCACCGTCGATCCAATTTTATTTTGACCGTTCGATTAAAGATTTTGCCCTAACCCTAATTAGGGATTCTCAAGTGTAATCTGGATCGTTCATTTCATTGATTTATCTCGTCCGTTCGTTCAAAATGGCCTTTTCTATAAAATGCCATTTCCTTCTCATTTTTGGGAGACCTTGACACATTTTACGTAATTACTATAGGCATTCATTTACTTAGTTTCACATATTTTGTCATAGGTATTTGATTAATATTGGCATTTGTTTTAAGAAATAGACATAGGCATTGGCAATAGTCATAGGCATATCAAATCCTTCGAATCTTGTTGTAGGGCTTAGACATTTTAGATTGCTCAAGAAGATGAATCTGAGGGCAACACATTTCCAGCAAGCAAGAAGGTGTAACGAAGGTGAAGCATGGAAGATGGAGACTCTTGGTGATATATTTCCCTTTCGTTTTCATTTGATTTCAATTGTACTTCGTTATTTTCATTGGATTTTAATGTTGTTTGATCTAACAATCTAACAAATCTGATTTTTCCATTGATTACATCTATAATACTGTTGCTAAACAAATTCTAAATATTTACATCTATAGACCAATTAATAACACCTTTTTACTAATCTAATAATAATATATGTCACAATGTTTTGATATATGGATTGGTTTAACCCATTTAAGAGAACTTCTATTGACATAAATATACAACATTGCCACCTAATAATACTATTTAATAATTTTTTTCTAGAGGAAAAAATAACTTTTAGTATAAATATAGAACACTTCATACTAATAATGAGGCTTCTAAAGAGTTCCAATACACCAAAATTAAAGATCTATTAATTTAGATTATAAATTACCAAGAATAGCTTTAGGAAGTCATGTAGATCAATTTGAGGAAAATATGTGATAATTGATAGAGTCTACCTATGTTAAGGAAAGAGAACAATAATCTAGAGATTCAATTCAATATTTTGTTTATAACTAATTGTTCATTTTCTCTGTCAATACCATTTCCATATACTTGAGGAGGAGGTTCAAAACTAGACTAAAACTGTGTTCTTTCACTTCTTTATACATTGCTACATTTGGATCCTACATATAATCTAGATTTAAGAGCTGCTTAACAATATCGACATCTGCAACATTAATTTAAGAAAGTTCTAGATCACTAACGTACTCACCCTATTGATGTTACACTAATAGTTCTTTGTAACTTAATTTTTTTCAAGTTGTATAGCTACTACCAATATACTCATCACGATGAGGTTGCACAAGGGAGAAGTAGAGTTGCCATGACAATATTTTTGAAAGATCCATTTAAAGGTAGCGCATTGGTTCTACTTCAGTAGTAGTGGACCATGTACAAAAGGGTGTTGTGCCAAATAATAAAAATAATAATTCACCATGAACATATTCTTGAAGTAAGGATAAGAAGGAACATTTGAATTGTGGTTTCATTACCTTGTGCATGAAGATGTTGACTTGGATTAGTGATCAAAGCTTAGTTGCACAAGCCTTTGAATTTTTTTTTTGTGTTGTGCTCTCCTCTACAACACTCATACCTAGCATGTAACTCTTAGTGTCATCACATTCCACCGTGCATGGCTCTACACATTGATCATAGTGTGATATTGTACATGACTATGCAAACACCTAGTAACTTCAACATGTCCACACATGGATGACTTCATTCATGTAACAGAATAGTAACTGTTAGGAAATACAAATCAATAGACTAAGAAATTGGAAAATCAATAGTTGCATGTGAGCAGATATAACTTCTAATTCTTGTATTCTATATATATTCGCATGTTCCCTCGCATTGAGGATGACAACTGATATTGTACGGTCAAACACAAACTAGTGATAAAATTTTAACATCCAGATCATTTGATTACATAATCATAAATTCCCCATAAGTACTAAGTATTCCACAATGATTGAGAACCATAAACTAAAACTTAGTCTTAAATTACTGAGTTAAAACTAGGTATGAATGAGGTAATTAAGATGTGCGATTTTAGAACATAACATACAACATTCTTAAGAGGTGATGGCTATATCTTTCATGGCAGAGTTGCCTAGTTAAACTACATTTTAAAGTGAGCTTTTGAACATGGAAGAGAATAGATCAAAATGGTTGAAAGAAATATAGTTTACAAGAATTTATTGATAGCTAAATATCCACCAAAAATGGTTTGACAACCAAACTATGAGGTGAGTTTGATGGAAATGCTAACTGTTGGAAAATTGTTGCACCTGAGCCTCTTGCTCTCATGTCAAATCCCCTGCTTCACCTACCCGTTAGGAGCCCCCAATTTCAACAATAGTTTTTTTGGGATCTTCATCTGTGTAGCTCCTAACAGCCACTAAAGTAACTATTGTGGCTCATTTTGAATTCCCAATTAATGCTGGTAGGTAATTTCAAATTTGAGAGGGAATGTTTAAAAGATAAAAGGAATGAAGGAATATTATTTTGTCAGTTGAAAATCTGGAGAAGTTGAATTCCTGAGCAGCAACAGTCTGAAGGGAATGTTCTTTGTTCTCTGTGTGATTCAAAGAATGTTTGCTATGCGAGCTTCTGAAAGCTCCTAAACAACAGAAATTGTTTGTTTTGTGTGTGGGAAAAGATTGCTCCTAAAGAGCTCTATGTAGCTCATGCCAGTGAGCTCCTAGTAGCTCCTAAAGTTGTATGTTTTGGTTGAGTAGCTAATGAAGCTCCCAATAGATTGTGATTCATAGCTTCAAATTAGCTTTCAGTAGTTTAAATTTTATCTTTCCTATATTGTTCGTTTCCAGTTATTGAATAGAAAGTAAAGTTGCATGTCTCCAAGTTTATTCTACATTTTGATTTGTGTATTTCTAGTTTGGCTAGAAAACAAAGCAACAACTCAATGGCTTTCATTTTGTTTTAAAATTTGGCATGGTATCATAGCCATATGCCCCATTTCCTTGTGAGTGAGGGAATTTCTTTCTGGGTATTGAGTTTTTATTATGTAGGAGACATGGCTAGAGATGAAGGAAAGAGCTGGTAGTAGTCATCATCCTTTAATGGACAAAACTATGATGTTTGGGAAAAGAAGATGAAGACCATAATGGTCGCCAATGATTTGTGGGAGTTGTGGTAAATGTATTCAATGATGTAAATGACCTAGTAGCATATATTGTACTCACAAACAACCAGAAGAACCAGTTAAAGGAGTTGAGGAGGAAAGATGCTGAGGCATTGAGTTTGATAGAAGTATCCTTGACAAAGGCCATTTTTCCTAGAATAGTAGTAGCTAACTATGCAAAAGAAGCTTGGGAAATCCTCCAGAAGAACTACAAAGGAAATGACAAGGTCAGATTGGTGAAGCTCCAGATGCTTCGAAGAGAGTTTGAGACTCTTGAAATGAAGGACAGTGAGTCCATCTCAATTTTCCACACAAGACTCTCCAGTTTGATAAACTAGTTGAGAGTGAATGTTGAGATCATTGATGATCAGAGGATTGTGGAGAAAATCCTCAAGAGCTTACCCATGAATTTTGATGCAGTGGTGATTTCCATTGAAAAGGAAAAGGATCTCACAATGTTGTCTGTTGATGAGTTGATGGGTTCTCTACAAATGCATGAGAAATGCCTAAATAAGTCTGCAAGTTCCTCCTAATAGAAAGCTTTTAAAGCTCATTCAAATGCAAGAGGAATGGGGAGAGGTAGAAACAACTCCAGATGTGGTAGAGGGAGATCTGGACATGGTAATGCTGGAGAAGAAAGCTCAGGTCAAGCAAACAGCCAAGATGGAGCAAGCAACTCTCAGACCAGCTCCCGAAGAGGCAAGAAGAACAACAAATCATATCAAAAGAATGAAAAGAGCAATGTTGAATGCTACTACTATCATAAGTTCGAGCATTATGCGAGTGAATGTTGGACAAAGTAGCATAATCGGTCAAAACAAAATGCAAATGTGGCTGAAGGAAACTAGTCCACAACCTTCATCATGTGCAACATTGGTGAAGAAGGTAGCCCCGAAGTCTGGTATTTGGACAGTGATCGTAGCAACCACATGAGTGGTAGTGAAATTCTCTTTTTTTTCATTGATAAAAATGTAAAGTCTGAAATTAGAATGGGGAACAATGGAGTAGTTTTTGTTGTTGGCAAAGGATCTATTATGATCTGCAACAAGCAAGGTGGGAAGAAGGAGATACATAATGTATTTCTTGCTCTTGGGTTAAAGCATAACCTCATGAGTGTTGGTCAGTTGATCCAAAATGGATACAAAGTGTTGATGGAGAAGGGTCAATGCATCATTTATGACAAGAATTAGAGGATGAAGGTGTTTGCAGCAGTTCAAATGACAAAGAACTTGATGTTTCCTTTGAAGATTGAGAGGTGTTTCTCATCTCAGTCCGTTGCTTCACCTCTCAAGAATAGAAAATGTATAATAATACATCATGTAGCGCTCAAGAGAACCATTCAAGATCCATCCAAGCTATGGCATCTCAGGTATGGACATTTAGGCTATGCTGCTTTGAGTCTTTTGTCCAAGAAAAAATGATTGATGGTTTGCCAAGAATAGTAGAGCCTAATGTTAGATGTGAGGCTTGCATTTTTGGAAAATAACATAGGCATCCCTTTCAATCAGGAAACTCTACAAGGGAAACAACACCATTGGAGCTGGTGCATACGGATTTGGTAGGCCCTATGCAAATCATTTATGTTGGTAAAAATAGATTTTTATGACCTTCATTGATGATTATAGTTGTAAGACGTGGGGTCTATTTTTTGCAACATAAATCTAAAGCTTTTGATAAGTTTTTGTTGTTTAAGGCCCAGGATGAAAAAGAGAGTGGACATGTGCTTAAGGTCTTAAGGTGATATCGTGGAGGAGAGTATACCTCTAATATGTTTGTAAATTGTTGCAAGCAAAATGGCATCAAGAAGGAGCTAACAACTAGTTATACTCTGTAGAAAAATGGAGTGGCTGAGAGGAAGAATAGGACCATCGTGGAGATGGCAAGGAGCATGATGAAAGCAAAAAGACTCTCGAATAAATATTGGGGAGAGGTTGTATCAACAACTATTTATTTGATTAATAGAAGTCCAACAAAGGTAGTCCATGACAAGATACCTCAAGAGGCATGGACAAGACACAAGTGGACGGTTGAGCACTTGAGAGTGTTCGGGTGTGTAGCATATGCACACGTGCCTAAGGAAAAGAGGAAGAAATTGGATGACAAGGGTGAAAAATGCATTTTTATGGGCTATAATGAAGAGTCCAAAGCTTATGGGCTATACAATCCGGTCACCAAAAAGATAGTCATTAGTAGGGACATGGAGTTCCTAGAAGACAAGTCATGGGATGGAGTGGTAGATTATGATAGCTCAGAACTACTCCTGATAGCTCCTGAAGAAGCAAAAAAAGAACATGAAGTTTAGGGAGACGAGTCTGCAGATGCTCCTGAAAGCATTGGTCGAGCTCCTGAAAGCTCTAGAAGAGCTCCTAAAAGCTCCCAACAGCTCCTGACGGCTCCTGAAGCCAGAATATAGTCAACAAGATAGTCAGGAAGACAATTACAGTCATCCAGAGGTTTGGCTCCTGAAGGTACTGGTCGAGCTCCTTAAAGCTCCTGATAGCTCCTCAAAGCTCCTAAAGTGAGCAAACATAAAGGAAAGTAGCCAAAGATAGCCAGAAGATTGGCTCCCGAAAGCTCCAGAAGATCGGTTCCTAAAGAGTTCCTGAGAGCTCCTGAAAGCTTCGAAAGAGCTCCTAAAATTGCTGGTAGAGCTCCTGAAAGCCCCCGACAGCTCCTGAACCTACCTGTTCAGTAGAGTAACAACAATAGTGAAAGTTTAGAGCACACTCTCGCCTTCCTAATTCCAAAGAAGACCAAGAGTCTTAGGGAGATCTACCAAAATGAAAGGTATGATGAAGAATTTCATGAGTGTGAATTTTGCATTATTTTCTCATCATGATCTAGTTTGTTTTGAAGAAGCTGTGAAAGAGGAGAAATTGTGTGAGGCCATGGATGAGGAGATAGATGCAATAGAGAAGAAAAACACATGGGAGTTAACAGATATTCCTTCCAACAAGCAAGTTATTGGGGTGAAATGGGTCTACAAGACCAAATGTAATGTTGAAGGAAGAATATAAAGACATAAGGAAAGATTAGTTGTCAAGGGGTACAAACAACAGTTTGTGAGAGATTATAATGAGACATTTTCCCCTATTGCAAGAATGGAAACTGTGCAGGTAGTCATAGCAATCGCTGCCCAGCATATGTGGAAGGTATTTCAAATGGATGTGAAGTTTTCCTTCCTTAATGGAGTGTTGAAAGAAGAGGTTTATGTAGAGCAGTCATTCGGATATGAAGTTCTGATTCAAGAACACAAGGTGTATAGGCTGAAGAAAGCTCTTTATGGGTTGAAGCAAGCTCCATAGGCACAGTACAATAGGATTGACTCATATTTGATGAGCAATGGCTTTAGAAAAAGTGATGCTGAGCCCACTCTTTACATCAAGGTAGTTGATGGTAAGGTTTTTATTGTTGTCTTGTATGTTGATGATTTATTTTTTACTGGAGATGATGATTTCCTCATTGTTGATTTTAAAGAGGCCATGAAAAGAAAGTTTGAAATGACAGATTTAGGTCTCTTGAGATATTTTCTAGGTATAGAAGTAAAACAAATGCACGATGGTATATTTATCTCTCAAGAAAAATATGCAAATGAGATCTTGAAGAGATTTAGGATGCTTGAAAGCAAGCCTTCCCCAACACCAACAACCATAGGTCTAAATTTAAGCAAGGAAGATTGCAACAACAATGTGGATCCGACCATATATAAGAGTTTGGTTGGAAGTTTAATGTATTTAACATCAACTAGGCCTGATTTAATGCACAATGTGAATCTTATTTCTAGGTTTATGGAGACTCCAAGGGACACCCATTAGAAATTAGGTAAAAGAATCCCGAGGTATGTGAATGGCACCAAAGGATATGGCATTTTGTACACAACAACAAATGTTTTTGGGCTGGTTGGTTAAACAGACAATGATTGGGTAGGAAGTTTGGATGATAGGAAGAGCACATCGAGCTATGTGTTTGATTTGGGTTTGGGAGTCATTTCATGGGATTCCAAGAAACAACCTATAGTTTCCCTATCTATAGCAGAGATTGAGTATATAGCAGCATGTCAAGCTATTTGGCTGAGAAGAATCTTGGCAGATTTGAGAGAAGAACAAGAGGATGGAACATTAATTTATTGTGACAATGTCTCATTGATAGCTTTGATGGAAAATCCTTTGTTTCATGGAAGAAGCAAGCACATTGAAATCATGTATCATTTTATTAGAGAATTGGTTGAGAAAGGTGAAATTAAAATGGCATTTTGCAGGTCTAAGCAGCAACTAGTAGACATATTCACCAAGACTTTGAGCAAGGACAGTTTTGAGCGTCTGAGGAGCAAATTGGGTGTTGTTGATTTGGATCAGGATTGATCTTATTTCATCAGCTCAGGATCAAGGGGGAGTGTTGGAAAATTGAATGCTCTTGAGCCTCCTACTCTCACGTCAAATCCATTGCTTCACCTACCTGTTAGGAGCCCCCAATTTCAATGAAATTTTTTTTGGGATCTTCATCCCTGCAGCTCCTAACAACCACTGAAGTAAATGTGGTAGCTCATTTTGAATTCCCAATTAATTATGGTAGGTAATTTAGAAATTTGAGAGGGAATGTTTGAAAGACAAAAGGAATAAAGGCAAATTATTCTGTCAGTTGAAAATTTGGAGAAGTTGAATTCTTGAGCAGCAACAGTCTGAAGGGAATGTTCTTTGTTCTCTATGTGATTCAGAGAATGTTTTTTGTGTGAGCTTCTGAAAGCTCTTGAACAACAACACTGATTTTTTTTTCTGTGTGAGTAGAGATTGCTCCTGAAGAGCTTTGCGTAGCTCATGCCAGTGAGCTCCTAGTAGCTCCTAAAGTTGTTTGTTTTGGTTGAGCGGCTAATGAAGCTCCCAACAGATTGTAATTCATAGCTTAGAATTAGCTTTCAATAGTTTAAGCTTTATCTTTCTTGTATTGTTCATTTCTAGTTATTGAATAGAGATAAAAGTTTCATGTCTCCAAGTTTATTCCACATTTTGATTTGTGTATTTCCAGTTTGGCTGGAAAACAAAGCAGCAACTCTATGGCTTTCATTTTGTTTAAAAATTTGACATGGTATTAGAGTCATAGGGCCCATTTCCTCATGAGTTAGGGAATTTTTTTTCTAAGTATTGAGTTTTTATTATGTAGGATACATGGCTAGAGATGAAGGAAAGAGCTGGCAGCAACCACCGGTCCATATGATAGTGTGGGTACAATGTTTACTGTTTGATATAATGTCGGTTGGAATTGGTTACTTATTAAAATATAAATAAGATAATTCCCTTCACACGCATGGAATGTGTAGAAACATAGACATGGAAATTCCAATTGTTTAAGGAAATGCCTCCAGAAATGTGTTTTCATAGAATATCTTAATTATATAAAGTGACAAAACTAGTGAATAATAATTTGTGAAGGTTTGAATGTTTATGTGCTATCATTTTCTCTCCATCCACATAGTGCATTCTTTAGCACTAATGTAAAGAGGAAAAGAAATGATCACATGATAAGAACTAACAGGTTTAAAAACAAAACTTATAAATCTTCAAGTAATTATGCCATGAATCCATTCTAGTAGCAATCTATGGAATTTCTAAGAGACATGTTTGGAAAATGTGTAAGCATAGATAGAGAGCCTGAATCATTTATAAATTCCTTGAAGAAACATTTTAGAATGGGTCACAATTATTGTTTGGAGTGCACAAAGGTTTTAAAGTTATCATGCAATACAATTTCTAGGTGCAAAATACATACACTGTTATTCCCTAACATTTTTCTCTCTAACGCTAAATATGAAGTTTTAGAATAGAGTATTAATACACAAATGAAATGAAGTAAATATGAAGTAACAGTGAAGGAGTGTGTGTGGTTGATATTACGAGTGTCTTCATGACTGTGTGACCAAATAAAAATGAATATAGATAAGTCAATAAATTCATATGGTAAGATGTGATAAAGAAATGAGGACTCACTAGCTGCCATAATTGCATAACACAGATTTGATGAATACCTAGCGCAATTCTTGGTGATCTCACCCAATTTTTCCTTCTGTTAATTCTCTCAGCAATTCCTCCATTCGCCCCCCTTTTGAATGTCACCTCATTTTCTCTTTTAATGGACTTAAACTGGTTTCCCCCTTATAAAGCCTCCCACTTCCTCTTTTTCTTGTCAAATTCTAAAAAAAATTCCTTTTTTCTTTCATCAGTTACAAAAGATATTTAATACCGCCTAACCTGTCCTCCTTTTTAAATACTTCATAAAAAATCAATCAATATAATGATTATTACTATCACATTAATCAAATTAAATTACTCAAATAAGTATATTATCAACAACATAACTGCACTCAACCAAGGCTTATAGAATTAAAATAATAATGTTGAACATCTAGAATATTGAGGGGGAGGGTGAATCAATATTTTTTTAAACCACTTAAGCATTTAAAATTTTATTCTACATTGCATATTCAATTTTTAGTAAGAAAGAAAAGCATGAAAGCAACCATCAAAGTACATAACACATGAACACCAAATTTTTATGTGGAAAATCCAAAAAAGGAAAAACCATAGTGAGGATTAACTCACAATATATTATAACTAGTCATAACATATTACAAAAGGACTCACTGCCATGTGGAATCACTACCCATATAATGAAAAAAGATAGAAGAGAGAAGGGTGGAAAATTTCTGAGATTTGAACTGTTACAAATGCATCTACAATATGTAGAAAATATAGTTTTGTTGAAGCTCAATATACAAAATCAACACACTTCATAATACTCTTCTCTACTCTATATTCACATCTTACTCACACTCTAATTATTAGGAATTCACGCACACAACTTAATCATCACTCTTCAACAATGAAATGGTCTCATACTTATATCCATTCCATTCAAAACACTTGCAACATCAATTAGGTTGACCTAATTGGATGTATCATGTAAAATTATAACTTGTTGGGTCATCATACAAAATAGACACTTTGCACCATAATTCAAAACTTGTAACACATCAAATAGGTCAAGGTGCACCTATAATAGCTCCCACATAATGAATCAACACTTATTTAAACTCCACATAACTCAAAACATATTACGTCGGCACCTCTGGTGACCTAACACCAAAATACACCAATTGATCAGGCTCAAACTGACATGCAAACCTCCAAACTACACACCACTTGGAACTTGGATGCAACTGACACCTATGAATACTCCCTCAAGACCACATAACAAAAATTTATCCCGCAGTGGAATGTAGACCATCCAAAACATAAACTTTGTACAAGAAATATTGTCACTAACATACCCAATACTCTATCACTCATAACTTTGACACCAGTGAGAAAAAAATATGAAACTTTTGATTTAGATTCCTCTGGAATCCTCAAAAATTTCCTTGAACCATAGACCAAAATGCTTTAATCCAAATTAATGTGGACCAAAAATTGGAAGCCCTATACACTAAAAACTACTTTTTGATACTTAGACAAATATTTGATAATAATTGTTATGCACCCGAGCAAAATATCTATATCTCTATGGTGGAATACCATCCCCATGCTCACTCATATGCACCAGATCAACTGATCATCAAATTAGACCTCAAACCATAATATTGACATCAATGAAAAAACTATATTTACTCGATGTATATTTCCTGCTCATGTTTCCAACTAGCATGTATCAGTGAAAAATTCCTCAACCTTCCAACAATCTCCTCCTTTGTCATTGATGGAAACATACAAAACTCTTCTTTTCAAATCTTCTCCCCTTTCACATCAAGGGAAAAGGGCACAATGCATATACACATAAAATATTTGTTATCTTCTCTTCTCCCCCTTTCAAATGATTTTGTATTATCAACCAACTCTTCACCAAACTACACACCTATACTCCCCCTAACTAATATATACATGTATACATGAGAGTAGGAAACTCCAAAAACTTGACCAACTCCCCCTAACAATGCTATCCATCAAACTGGGTCAAAATTGGCATTGGGAAACTATTTTCTAACTTCCACATATGTACAATGAAATATGATATGCATAACAAGAAAATAAATGTATACAATCAACCAAAAGAATTATTTGAAACCTACAATTTTGCAAGGTGTGTCTACAAGTCATTTTTACCTTCTTCCCATCCTTTCTTAGCCAAGCCAAGCATGCAGTTTTGTGCCTCAAAATTCATAAGGAGTTCTTCTCCATCATCTAGATAACTCAGTACCAGATTCATTTTCATTGCTTTATTTGCATTATTCAGAGCACTGGAAATGGTTGTGAACATTGCATTCACCAGGTCTCCAAGTTTTCCAAACTATACAACAATCTTATTTTTTTGTTCTTATAGCTAGAAGAACTATTCATGCAAAATTATCAATAGCCAATCTTGTGCTCCCATCTACATCATTAGCTGGGTCATAGGCTCCAGATGCCTTGTTAATATGAGACTGAATGAATTCCATCTCATCCTTTATGGTTTTGGTGAAACTAGGCCACTTCAAGAAAAACTGAAATAAAACCTTGGCTTCTTCAACACAACTTTGTGTATCCTTAAGGTTATTCTAAAATTTATTATGTGTCGTAGCACATTTATTTGTTATATCCGCTAACCTTTTATCATCCACCTTCTTATTGATCTCCTTCTCCAATTTCTCTTCTAGTCCACTGGAATACTCTTTAAGAGAATCAAGTAAAAGCTTTAAATTTTGCATATCAGATAATGAATTATCAATACTTGCACCAAAAATACTCTCATTCAACACTTTCACTGCTTCATCTATAAGCTCTACACTTTTCCAATGAGTCTGCAAGATATCCTTTCTTGCAAAGGCATAGAATTCATCATCGATTCGTAAGTTGTGTAGAGGGGACATCTTATCCATTTCAAACTGCCCTTGTTGCATTGGAATTTGTAGTACAACTAGGAAAAAACAATAGGTTGGAACTAGAGTTGCATGCTCAACAAGCTCTTAAAGGAACCTTTAGAGGTACTAGAGGATTCTCCAACCATCTTTACATTCTCTTCCACATCTTTATTTTCCAGATCCTTCTCCTTGTCACCAATGCTGTTTTTTTCTTTTTCATCATTCTTCTTAGCATTTCAAGCTCTTCCTCATCCTTCTTTTCATCATCAAATGATATTTCATTATTATTTGTAGGAGGTATATTTTTCTATGTTTTGTGCCTCATGTATCTTTGAGTTGTCCTGTATAACCTCTTCTTCAACATTCTTCTCTAGTTCTAAAGGAGGGAAGTTATGTTCTATAAATGCATCCTAGACTTCTGTGACTCTTTAACATTTTCTTTTGCAACAATTTTTTCTCCTATCGGAGGAGTGTTATCAACAAAATTTTCTTCCACAACCAGAGGGGTACCTTCAATATCCTTCTACACATTTTCTTCCTCACCCAGATGCTTATTTTTTGGAGCATCTTTTTGTTTTTCATCTTCTAATATGTTGACTTTCGGAGTAGGCATATCATCATGCATTTTCTCTTTAGTGTCCAGAGTCATTCCTAACCTTTTTTCCAAATCGACAACCTTCTCCATAGTTTCATTTCTCAATATCTCAACATCATCTTTATCTCTGCTCACAAGGGTAGTTACCCTTTATTTGGTTTTGAACTCTTTATTGTACACTTGGGATTTAATGTAGCTTTATCCTCATCCGAAAATGTAGAACTGACCTTCTCCAAGGAAAATGATCTCAACTTTTCTTCCTAATTGATTGTCTCTTCTCTTCTAGCTAGAAGTACACTCTTTAATTCTTCAGGAAATTGGCCTTCAATATCTCTCATGTTGACCTCAAAATTAACAATATATTTGATAATTTCTTCTTCATTTGTTGCCTTATCATTTTCATCTACAATAGTATATAGGGCAATAGTTTTCTCTAACATCTCATGCTCTACAATACCATTAAAAAGTTCATCTAGCCTAAGAGGGCTATGTTTACTTACCGGGGTATTCTCCTTTTTCTTCTTCTTACCTTTTAGTGACTTATTTCCTTTACCAAACTCTATTTTCTTCTCTCTCATTTTTATTATGTAGCCTTCTTTTTCTTTTTCCACTTCTGCTTCACTATCTATGTCCACAATGTCAACTTTTCATTTCTTTCCACTGGAATCTTCTTTAGATGTACCAAATTTCCTTTTCTGGATCAAAGGATTTGATTCTTCTTCTTCCTCTTCCTCCTCCTCTTCCTCATCAACATTAACACTAAAAAACTTGTCTCTCTTATCTTTTTCCTTTATTCTCCTCCTTTGCGGAGGATTTTGTTGCTTTGTTGGAGTACTTTTCTTTTTGACAGAGGCACTTGTAGATTATTTTCTCTTTTCACCAATGATGGGCTTAGTCCTAGAGGACTTGGGGGAAACCAAAGAGGGGGTAGATGTTCTACCAGATATCCTAACATTGGATGTACCTACCAAAGAGCTATATAAGCCTTTAAGATTCTCCACTTTTTTCCTTTTTAAGACCCATAGCCTTTGCAACCTATGTAGTCACTCTCTCAATATTTTTTTATTTGTTTCTATCTCTAATCCATGTGCATTTGCATAGAATTCTCTTCATTTGTGTGATATCGTTCTTCATATGTGTTCCTAGGATTACTTAGTATATGGTTTGTTGAACCAATGATTTCTTCCTCTCTAATTTCATATCCCATCTATGGGATCCAAACGGTCCTAGGCTCAACAACCTATATTATGCAATAATATTTTGAAACCAAGAAAATAATATCATTTTTTAATTTTTCCACCATGCTCTAAGGAATCCTTTCTCTATCTTGCTTGTTCTTTTGAAAAAAATTAAATAATCCCCATAACGCTTCCTCTTGTGCATCTGCATCACCCAACCTCCTTAGGTAATCTCTAATATGAAAAGCCATTGGCTTGTCCTTCAACCACACTATATTCTTTGTTCCAAGAATCTCTTTGAGAAAGTAAAACAAGAAAAATATGATCAAAGTATCAAATTTGAAGGGGCACTTCGAGTCCTTAGTCTTCTAAGAAAATTATATCAATTGTTCTCTCAACAATTCACACAAATCATAATCTACACTATTCACAACCATCTCATATGTTGTACTAATGACAGTTGCTAACATTGAATTCTCCCTATTAGTTAAAAATATTTTATAGCCAATCATCATAGAGGTATACTTGACTGTCGGATTCTTAATGTCCTTTATTTTCATCTCTTTTGTCAAACTTTTCTCCTATCAGCTTCATCACCATTTTGTTCTTATCCAATTTGAGTGTCTAAACTGGTTTGGTTGAGCATAAACTAGTAACAAACCTAATGACCTCCTTAGTGATCATGTGAGGAATATCCAACTAGATGAATCCATCATGAATATTTCTCAGGGTGTATCTTACCCACCTATCATTGCACAAAAAAAAATTAGAGAAAATTTTTCATACATTAAGCTTCTTCTCTGTCAATCTCTTGAATTATGATCTTAGCTCAAATCTTTCTTCAATTAGTTCATTAACCCACACATCACCTAGTTTAGAGTGATCATACACTTCCAACTTAGCATGTATGTATATCCTTACATCTTCAACTTATGAAACACACCATATGGAATCCTTGAGAACACTCCATTTGGATCAATCTCCATTCATTTATCAGGATGTTGCTTGAATTTTGGATGGGGTTGGTCTGTAACCTCAATAACATGTGGAGTAGCCATTTTCCAACACTTTAAAATTCTTCTAAAAACTTAGGGCAAGATAAAAACTGTAAATACCTTTTGATCGCTTCGAGTTAGGGTTTTGTGCACATTAATTCTATTCTTCTTCAATCACTTCACTTCTCACTCCTTTAGTGATCTTCTCTCTTTGAATACTTGTTTGCAAGTGACTTAGATCGAATGTGAAATCACATAAAAATATTTTGTACTAACCCAATTCACATTGATTGTTCAATTTGATAAAGCTATCAAACCCTAACTATAATGAACAGTCATCTTAATTTTCTCTGCAATCTTTTGTATCTTGATATTTTTCATTATTATCTTCTCCAATAGGTTAAAAACATCAACCTATACCTTTTTCCAACTTGCTGAAGCATCAAAACCATTTCTCTAGAAGGGGATAAAATATCTTCTATTAATGTTGCCCTTAAGCCAAATCTCTCTACTTAGTTTCCAAAGGAAACATCTACATCGGATGTTCGTATAGACTCAGCCTTAACCTATGTCTCTTCCTTCTTTTTCTAGATATTTTTCATCTCTTTCTTCATCTCTACTGGATCAACATTTTTCACTAGATTATTCCCTCTTTATCATATTAGCCTTCTTCACATTCTTGCTTTTGCAAAATTTGGAAATGTGTTCTAGTCTATTTTAATTATAACATATGGCATTCTTTTTAACAAGCTTACTTCCATTCATTCTAGATCTACATTGATTATCCTTATTCCCAAATCCATTGTATGTATAATAGTATCCATTGAAATATTGAAACATCATATTGTTGTAATTACCATTCATTATCTAATTTCTACATTCACTAGCTTTATGACTAAATCTTTTACATGTAAAGCACTAACTGGGAAAAGTTGAAACATTTGGATTCATTCTTCTTCTACACTCTACAATCTTATGTCCAAATCTATCGTAAGAATAACAATAACCATTAAAAGATAAGTACCTATGTGCATTTGGTTGTTTGATCAGTGGTCTCTTGATGTATTTTTTTTTATTCCAGACCTACTTGCCAATTCTCTTCTTGTCTTCAATCTTCTTTTGTTCATTGTTCTTCCTTCTAGTATTTGGTGTCTAATATTATTTTAAACTTTCTCCTTTTTCAAACCCTAATCAACCTTTATCCTTAGAGTCCTAATTTGCAATCATTTTATCAAGAATGATGGAGCTCTTCTTGAATTTTTCAAGTCTTGACCCTTTGCTTTTTCTAGATCTAATCTCAAGGTCACCACTTCTTGTTAAATCTTTGAACATTCTTTAGATTTTCTTTTCACCTTAGCATTCAGACATTCTTCAACTCTTTTTCCTTCTTCAACTTGCACTTTTAGACTGGTAATTATTTCATTCTCTTGCTTCAGCTACTCATTAACCTCCTTATGTCTTTCTTTGAACTTATTGATTTTTTCCCTCAATTTTCTAATGCATTCATCTACTTCCTTGACATTTTCCTTTATATCTTTGCTGTCACATTCAATCTTTTCTAGATCTTCAAGGGAAATTCTAAGTTTTACGTTCATGCCAACCATGCAATATTCTTCTGTGAATCCAACTATAGGAATTTGTTCCAACTCAGAGTAGGATATCCTCTAATGGCCATGTCTTCAGCCTCCAAGACCTTCCTCAAGTGATTCAACTTCTTCCAAGGAACCAAGCTTTGATACCAATTGTTGAACACCCAAAATACTAAGACGGGGGTGAAACAGTATTCTTTGAAACCACTTTTCATTTAAATATTTATTCCACATAGCATATTTAATTTGTAGTAAGAAAGGAAAGAATGAAATCAACCATCGAAGAACATAACACATGAACACTGAATTTTTATGTGGAAAACCCAAAAAGGGAAAAACCATGGTGAGGATTAGCTCACAATATATTATAACCAGTCATAACATATTACAAAAGGGATCACTACCAAGTGGACTCACTTTCTATGGAATCATTGCCAATAGAATTAAAGAAAGGTAGAAGAGAGAAGGGTGACACACTTTCAAGATTTGAACTGTTACAAATACATCTACAATTTGTAGAAAATACAGTTTCACTAAAGCTCAATATACAAAATCAACACACTTCATAATACTTTGCTCTAACACTCTGCTCTATTTTGCATTCACACCTCACTCGCACTTTGATTATTAAGAATTCACACACACAATCATTTCTCTTCAACACTGAAATGATCTTATAATTATATCCATTCCATTTAAAAACACTTACAACATCAATTAGGTTAGCCTAATTGGATGTATCATGCAAAATAATTTGTCGGGTCATACATACATACTTCACACCATAATTTAAAACATGTAACACATCAAATAGGTTGAGGTGGACCTATAATAGCTCCCACATAATGGATCAACACTTTTTTTAACTCTGCATAACTCAAAACATATTAGGTCAGCACCACTAGTGACCTAACACCAAAATACACCAACTAATCAACCTCAAACTGATATGTGGACCTCCAAACTACACACCAATTGGAACTTAGATGCAACTAACACCTATAAATACTCCCTCAAGACTACAAACAAAAACTTATCCTATGATGGAATGCAGACCATCCAAAACATAAACTTTGTACATGAAATACTATCATTGGCAGACCCAATACTCTACCACTCATAACTTCAACACTAGAGGGAAAAATAACATGAAACTTTGGATTTAAACTCCTTTGAAATCCTCAAAAATTTCCTTAGAACCATAAACCAAAATTCTTCAAGTTGGACTAATACGGACCAAAAATTGGATGCCACGTACATTGAAAACTACTTTTTGATACTTAGATAAACATTCAATCATAACTATTATGCATCAAAGTAGAATAATCTCCATGAAAACTCATATACAACAGATCAAGTGATCATCAAAGTAGACCTCAAACCATAATGTTTGCATCAATGAAAACACTATATCTACTCATTGTACATCTCATGCTCATGTTGCCAACCAACGTATCAATGAAAAACCCCTCAAACTTCCAAAAAATAATTCACAATGAAATTTATGAGACTTACTCTTGAGATAAGTATGCAAGAGCTGATGGCCATTAGTAATCCACATCAATTTCTAATAAAATCAAGGAATAGACAAACCAATGAATCTCCTATTGATAATTGTTCAAAATTAATGACTCTCACCTTCAAAATATCAATGATACCAACATAAATGAATCACCAAATTATTACTATAATTGATATACATGAATATCAAAATATTACTTAAATTATTTATTGCATTGATGTAATGCATATTAAATCATGACAAATTAAAAATGATAATAATTCATGTGAACAATTTAATCGAAAGATAATTGAGATTTAACACAAGTATTACAATGGTATTATTAATAATTTATCATTGTAATATAAAGTATTCCAAATATTTTTTCTATTATTAGATAATATGGAGTTCATAAACAATAATTTACGGTTAACCTATTATAGCAGTAATTTTTTAGTTGACCAATTTCGTAAACAATAGAGTAAAATCCTTGTTATTTAAATTCTCAACCATTATCATTATTCCATTACGACCTTATGATTTATATAAATAGTAATGATAAATAATATAAATTAAATAATAAATCACAAGTGTTATTTCTGAATAAGGGTCATTACATACTTCCCCCCTTAAAATTTGTATCTACTTGATGCAAGGTATTTACGTAATATTTATATATGTATAAAAAAGAAGAATACAAAATATATGAGTTAGACCTTAACTATTATATTCAAAATTATATCATTATGAAGTATAAAAAAATTGAATTTACTTGTATAAGTTCAAGAAAATAAAACCAATTACACATGTTGACACCATTAAGGGTTTTACCATGGTAGACTCAAAATGATCGTGGATAAAATTTCTAAGAATAAAATATTTTACCATAGTAATCTTATCCATCTCCTACCATCTAGAATTTACACCTTTAAGAAGTTATGGACAACCTTGAACAAAGGATAGTCCACATTTTTAATTTATGGAACTTCATAAGAGCATAAAAGTCTAGTAGGATGTGCATGTTTTATTGTTGTTCAATTATGTACCTAGGTATTTCTATCAACCCAAAGTACACATCTATCTAACTGATATAGTCATCTAACCAAACAAGTTAAGGATTTTTCCAAACTAGACAGGTATTCATCTATCCATCTACAATAGGAATCTAACCATACAGGTTAGGCATCTGTTCATACAAAACATGTATCCTTCTATCCATCTAGGATAGACATCTAGCCATACAGGCCAGGCATCTAACCATATGGGTTAGGCATCTATCCATATGGGATAGTAATTCATTATCTCCTTCTTCTTTTCCTTTTCTTGCATTTTAGATTTTTCCATATATAAAATTATAAAATTCAATATGGATTAGGTTATAACAATAGAAAAGATTCTTACACTATGTACCTAGAAACTATACCTAAATATTGTTGACAATGATGTTAGTTGCACACCAAAAGGGTAGATAGATCCCCACAAACACATCACGAGAACCTATCTTTCTTGAAATATTGCACCAAGACAACCTAATTCTTAGGCTAACTTAGCTTAATCCCAAGGCTCATTTATGTTAGGTCTTGATTGTACTAGGTTCGCATTAGGGTTTGTTGTGATAATGTTGTTAAACACAAGGGGTAAACAATTCTTACAGGTTTTGAAAGGAATCATAACCTTGGATAAGCAAATAATTTTAGTTTGGTCATTTAATAACTTCATGAAATCAACAAATTTTCAATAATATTTCATGTACTCCAAATAACTTGCATTTATCCAAGTAGATTTAGTTTTAAGCATTCAACAATATCATGGTATCAAAAGATTTGCACTAAAACTCTATGCATTCATTACTTTTTTGGAACATTTTATGAAATTTAAAGATCTAATCTAAAATAAAACATCAAAAATTACTGAAAAAGTAAAATTTCTCCCAGGTATTATCCACGCATACCTTAAGAAATAACCAAGCCAGATCAAACCATTCCATACATCACCAAATTGTTTCACAGTTGGGCACATAATGATGCGATATTTGAAAGAAAAGGGGGATTATTTGTCACCAGATAGTTTCAGTATGCACCCTTAAATAGCACAACACATAGTCTTGTCTGATAGGAACAAACAATCAATTACGTAAGATTTCATATCAGGAAATGGCTTTCAAATTGGCTCTGATATTGATTAACTTCTAATAAAACATACAAGTTTTTTAATCTGGAATGTAACAGAAAACAAGAAAAAGAACAAAACTTGAAAAAGTTTTGGTTCTCCGACATCCACAAATTCTGAACTTAACTTAAAATAAAACTTCTCCTAGCCTTTTATAAGAACAAGACACTTAGGAAATTCAAATAACATATGAGTGGAAATCCAAGGGATGAATCACAAGGTATGTGGAATATGACAACTAGCAGGAGAATTGTTGAATAAGTTAATGGATGTCAACCTTCTTCAACCCTTTAAAACCTTTCGGGATCTCCATCTTTGAAATATAATCAAGACTTTAACTTGGCGCCAAGTACATTTTTCAAACAAAATGTAGGACCTTCCCATATATTCATAATGATCAGGCAGAACCTTGTTCCTACGCTCAGGTTCTAACTCAGGCTTAAAACTCCTAGAAGCAAATCACCCTAGAATTAGGTACACTCTTTCGTTGCATACACAATACCAATATTCCCAATATTACGGCATCACAGCCTTCTCCTTCACATGATCAGGATAATGTAGGATGAGGCGATGTTAGTAGATCAGGATCGAGTGTGCGATATCAATCTGTATATTTTCAATGTCCCTCTTTGAAGCGATGCACTTGTTGCGTTGGTTCAAAGAATAATCTTGCCATGATCAAAATTCAAAATTTCTCTAATTTTTTCAGATGCCCCACTGCTGCCCCAGTTAATGAAGAATTACGCCGATATACTACCCCCTTCAGAGATCGGGCAAAGAGGTTTGATTTGAGGGTCGATCTCTCAACAAAGATGTTCAAGATCAGTTTAACTCAAATATTTGATGTAGAAAAATTTGATGATGTAGACATTCATCAGCCATGGGTAGCCTTATGCCTATTTTGATATATTACACCCACTTGATCCTGATTTGTACCATGACAGTTACATTATTGATGATATAAATGGGATGATTATGATGTTTATATGTAATGGATGATATGATGATGCACGGATGATATGGATGCACATGATATGATATGATGATGCATGGATGATTATGAAAATAGATGATAAATGTATGGTTTATGAGATGTTTACAAAAACCAATCTATATTATGCAATGATGGGGATGAATGCATGTGGTATGATTAATGCTTTCTATATGATATGATATTCATTATGCAGTATGTTGATGATTTGTGGATGCAGGATGGATGCATTATCGATGATTTATGATTAACTATCATGGCACCATGTTAGCGCGAAAGGAAGTAGTAAGAAAATAAGATGATGACAAGAGACACCAACAAGCCAACTTTATTAGAGATGATGATAATGATGATGATGATGATGATTTTCTTACCGAGAAGTTGGGACTTTAAGAGGGCCAATTACCTTATTGTTTGATAACACACATAAATACGATGCATCAAGGTATAGACAACCAAGATGGAATTGTATCTAGTGAAATGGACTTTGACTCGACAAATAGATAGGAGTATTCTTGTTCACACCTGACATACGAAAACCTTGCTAGGATGCACTTCAGAAGTTTCAAACATCTAAGACCAAAACATGGAAAGGTATAACCTATCAATGCAATAGTCAACAATTTTCCCAAAACACCCTCAATACATACCTAACAAAGCAAGTATTTGCCAAGGTTATATTACAAGAATGTCCAAAAAGCACAACAAACAAAAGATAATTATCATTGCCCCATTCCTTTCTCTCTAACTTTTTTTGCTTAGACATCATCGAGAGGTCATTAGAATGGGTACAATAAGATAAATCAGAAGAAGAGATCAAGCAAACAAACAAGCCAATGTTCTTCATACCGCAAGCCAAGGGGATGTGTTTTGTTTAGGATAAGTATCCAAAGTGATATCCAAAATGATGCCCATTGTCAGAATGATATATCCTAGGACATGCATTGTACAAGATGATGATGGGTTGATAAATTGTTTGATAAGCTATTGATATAAGGTTGTCTAAAATGTTTGAAAATGATCAAGATTTTGATTTTGCATTTAAAAGTTTGTTGTTTCGATTTTGATTTTGTATTTGAAGTTTTCTTTTTGCTAATTGTTGTAGTTGTTTCTATTTGTTTTGCCAAAGGGTGAGTGTGATGATTGATTTATTATGGATGATTGATTATTGTGGGTGAAAGCAAGATGGGACAGATGGATTTTTTGGGTTTTTTGAATGTTTTTGATCTTTTTGAAATGTTTTGAGGCTATTTTTTGGGTTTTTTGATTTTATGACTATTTTTGGATATTTTCAATTTTTTGATGTTTTTGGATTTTGTGAGATTTTATGAATGTTTTTGGATTTTGTGTCTTGGGGGTTGATCAAAGACTAGCCTTGCATACGTTTAAGCTCAGAGATGACGTAGTTATAATTCCATGTTTTTGACTTTTTCTAGCTTTTATGAATGCTTTTGGTTTTTTTGCATGTTTTGAATTTTTTTTGATTTTCTTGGTTTTTCAAATGTTTTTGGATTTTTCGCATGATTTTGACGATTTGGATATGGATCTGTGTGACGATATCAGTGATCTATTTTGGGATTTTGTTGAAAATTAAGCTAAGGTTGATTGATCGGATCAATGGATTGATGATGATAACATTGTTAAGGATACACAACAATGCAAGGATAGTGTTAAGCAACATGAGGATTTAGGATGGATATCCCAAGATGATGTAGGATTGATGATGATAACATTATCGAGGATACACAACAATGCAAGGATAGTGTTAAGAAACACAAGGATTAGGATGGATATCCCGAGATGACGATGGATTTGATTGGATTTGATTTTATCATGATTGATGAAGCTTGGTTTGGAACAAAATATGTTTTGGATGTTTTGATGTGACGTTGAAGCACACATTAGATGCAACTGATAGTGATTGTTTGGATTGATGTTTAATGGAAGATGAAGATTGATAAGGAATGTCTTCTCGTCAAAATATGCCACAGGCTAGTGATTTGGTTTTTTTGCTCACAAGTGGTGGACCAATTTGATTTCACATTTTCCAATGTTTAGATCACCACATAAGTTAGAGGATATCTATCAATATTTATTCCTGAAGCAAGTGTAAATATCTGCCCCCAGTGTCTAACAATGTATGGAATACCATGGGTGGATGTTTGGATGGAGGGATATGGATTATCTTGTGATAAGATGAGGTGTTTAGATAAAGAATGCTCATTTGGATAATGCTTCATGGCTTAGATAATGTTGGGTAGGATAGGATCAATGAAAATGACCCATGTCAAGATGTTTACCATAAGCAAGAGTAAAGTGTGCACCAAACTTTTACCAAGATCAAGATAATTTGGAATATGGATGCAGATGGATTGGATAAATGGTTCATGGATGAAATGGATTTATTATGGATGATATGGATGGAATTTTGGATTTATTATGGATGGGAAAAGATGCTTTCACCTGAACTAGCACACGTAGATGCTCGATTCTACACATGATGTCTATTTTCCAGGTTTTCATCATGGTACCTTCCCAAAGGCCCACCGAAGTGGTTTTCACTAGAGGATGATTTTTTTCTTTATTTTTTTAAATCCTTTTTCTAATTTTTTTTTGTATTTTCATATTTTTTGATTTTTTGTATTTTTCTATGAAATATTTAAAGCTCATGTTGAACCACAAGGTGTTGATGTAGATTCCCTTGTCATAATGTTCCATCGATATCCTGCCTGAAGAAGTTGTTTTGCTAAGATGCGTGCAATTGAATACAAATTCTGAGATTCCTGATCTGCTTCGTTGATACCGGAGTTGACTTTGTCTTTGTATGCACATCGTGATAGAGTGCATTCTGAATCCTTATGATAGAGGGTCATTTCCAATACATGGTCAATGTGAGAATTGGATATCATGTGTGGAGGTGTGGATGGAGTGTGTTTAGGGATAGGAGATGGATTGGTTGATAGTTTGGAACCTTTGACTCTCCAAACTTGGGAAGATGAACAATGATGGGTGGATACGAAAGTGTGCATGTAATTAGGACCAACTGCTTGATATACTTTGTATGTCACTTGAGAAGCCTTCTTTTTCTTTTGTGGACATCTTTGATGGATACATTTCCCTTTCTTATTTTTCCCCATAGTTTCTTTGACTAATGGATTTTGATAGGGATAATCTTTCTTTGTATTCTTTGGTATCCACTTGTATTTGATTTGTCCATTATGCTTCTCTGCTTCTTTTTCTTTAATAACGTTCTGTGTTCTTTGATTCAAATCTTTATTTTGATGTTGGTCCCAATTCGTAGATGGGGTGATGGGTGGATGAAGATTCATGATGTGGCTAGTTGTAGTATTGGCATCGATTTCATCATAAGGACTCTTCATGCTCCCTATGTTGATGTTTGTCTAAGACATAGTTTCCCCCAGTATGGTGGTAGTGGCACCTTTGTTCCTTGATTCTGCTTGTTTTGAGATGTCTTTTTCGATACACATTCTTTGATAGATAACCACTACATATGATGTTATTTTGATTTGCTGCTCTTTTGACTTTAGAATATCTTGTTCTGTCTGACTCATTTCTTTGAGTGGATAATGTTGGATATCTTCATACATGATGTCCTTAGTCTGAATTTGGGATATATCTGATCCTAATGTTGAAAACTTAGTTTGACTATAGGAATCACTAACTTGCTCTTTTTGTGTAACGAAATCCTGCTCTAAATGAAGATCATCGACGTTTCCATCCAAAGAAAGCATCTCATGGGTAGATGGAGGATTATGTGCTATTTGGATATGATCATCTTGTATAGATAGGAGAGTATCCATTAGACCATTGTAGTAGCTTGGAGATACAAACTCTTGATCTTGAATGATTTCATAATTGCTTTTGGCATGCTTTGGATCAAATTCTTGACATGGGTCAGTTTCAAAGGATGGATTACTTATAAAGGTTTCTAGGATATCTTCATTAGGAATGGAAAGTGGTTCATTATCCTCTTGATCTTTGAGTGGGCTTGGATCAAGTGTCAAGTTGAGGATTCCTTCAGTATCTGTAATCTTGAGGTCAAAGGGGGTCAACATGTCTTGGAAAGGACCATTGCTTGACCTTGGTGAAATATTTTGATCATGATTTGGAATAAATTTCTTGAGATGTTTCCTCTAACTCATAAGGCAATGTAGAGACATTTTCAATATGATCATTGGTTGATGGATTGTAGATTATGTCTATGGGATCAAATAATTCTAACACTCCTTGAAATAGATCACTAAAAAGTGGCTCTTGATGTATGGTGAGTTGATCATCAGATGGGGTGGAAACATCTTCAAGGTGCTCATTGATGGAGAGATCTTTTATCATTTTTTTCAACAATTGTTGTGGAGGGATTTTTAATGTCTTCAACCATAGGGTGAAATGATGTTGACGTTTCTTGAATTGGATCATTGTTGCGTATTGTTGGTGGATTTTGATCATGATTGAATAGTGACTCTTGATGTATGTTGATTTGATCATTGGATGAGGTGGAAACATCTTCAAGGTGTTCATTGATGGATAGATCTTGATCATTTTCCCCAATAGTGATTATCTTTTGATCAATAAGGTCTTGGATGATATTTTTGAGTCGAATACAACTTGATGTTGTGTGTCCCTTTGTTCTGTGGAAATCACAATGGTGCTCCTCGTTATACCCTGGTAGTTTAACTAGGGGTTCTTGATAGTTCCCATAGATGGGGAGCTTGATGAGATTTTCTTGTACCAATTGTTGCAGGACTGATTCGATTGGTCTCCCAAGTGGTGTGTATTTTTGTTTGTTACTTTGTGAGATTTGTACTTTACCTTGTGGTGATCGATTTTGGAGATGTGTTGATTGATCTTTGACATGTGGCAATTGATCTTCGAGATGGGGTAATTGGGTTTGTTGTTGATGTTGATCTTGCTATCTAACCTCTTTACATTGGAGATTTTGTTCTTGATGTGGTTATGGACACAAATCAATGCTTTGATGGCATGGTTTAACCAAAGGAAGAGTGTATTGATTTTGGAGTGAAGATATCTCTTGGCTCAATAATTCAATTAGTTTGGCATGTGAAGCAAGTTGTTCTAGCAAAATTTGATGTGATTTTGAATTTGACTCTGTTGATTTGGCTTTTGTTCAATTAGATTTGGGATGTACAGTTGTGATGTTTGCATGGGATCATGGAAAATTTGATTTTGGACAATGTTCTGACTTGGGATGATGTTCAAATTTGACATTATGGGTTGAAATTGAACATTGTTGATGTTGGGAATCACATTGCCTTTATTTAGGTAACTTTGATTTTGCATGGTGTTACCTTGACTTGGAGTTGTTAACATCTTGTTTGGACTTTGAACAATATTCATATGATTTGCAAACATATCCATCCCAAAGTTTACCAAGTTTGGATTCAAAATGTTCATGTTTTGTAAAGTTGTACTTGGTACATTCACATTTGGCATGTAGGGATTTGATGGGATGATGTTGTTCATTTGAAGGCTTATGCATTGAGTGTTTGGTTGATAAATTTGTAAGTTTGGACTTGGATTTAAATCTACCATCGAAAAAGGTGTTCCAAACTCTTGAATGGGCATACTCACATTTGTTGTACTATTGAGGTTTGTAGGGGATAATGATCCCATATACGAATTGTATAAATGTGAGTTTTGATAATCAATCGGCATTGCAAGGTTTTGAAAGTTATAAATGTGATTTTTGATAATCAATCGGCATTGCAAGGTTTTGAAAGTTTAGCTGATTTGGATTACTCATGATGTATGGAGCAAGTTTATATTCCATGTTCCTCTTTTGTTTTGACCTTGCTGCAAAAGTGACCTCTAAGGTTCTTAGGACTAATGACGAGATGAAGGATGAAAGGGGTAAATGATATGAGTGTTGTTTTTCTTAGGAACTTTGGATCAATGCTAGACTTTAGGATTTTATTTTGATTGGTTTTGATTGGATAATGAACTTGTAAACCCTAAGATGTCCGATGTGATCTTTAGGATAAGCTTGTTCAAAAGTGTGCTAATTTAACTAGAGGTATGAGAAAGGATGCATTCTCATACTCCTAATTAAACAAGGTGATTTTTATTTGGTTTAAGGATGTACCCAAGTCTAGATAATGATGTTTCCAAAGCTCTAAATTTTCTTGTGGGATGGGATGATAAATGTTTGAAATGGATGAAGTGTTTGATTTTGATCCTAAATGAACCTAAGAAGGACTTGTTTACAAGGCCAAGGTTTTGAAGAACATGCTTTTCCCTTCAAACCAAAAGATCAATGTTTGCTTGAAAGACCATAAGACAGAAGATACACAAGCATATGTGTGGGGTTCAATTGATTTCATTTTTATTAGTGAATAGTTTTTACCACAAACACTTCTTTAATTAGGTTTTCCAAACTATATTTCCAATTTCTTAATTTCTTTGAATCCCACAAAGTATGTTATGTGTAAATTTGATGAATCGAAGGCAAGGGTTACCTATTGTTGATATTTAGTAGGCAAATTGAGATGTAAGTTCAAGTGTTTAGAAACCTCTAAGGATGTGAATCCCAAGGGAAAGAAATAACACATGAATTGGTCAATTATATTTGCCTCCTAAAGGGTTTGAAATTTTGATGATGATGTTAAGTGTTTGTTTCCAAATGTTTTTGAACAAGCAATGTTTTTTGACTCATAAGCAATATAACATCCTAGCTCAATTGGTACATTTTTCTTGGTGGGCTTGCCTCATGCCCTTCATAGTAGAAGAGATGATTTTACATGCAACCAAGGAAAGAGTATAAAGGTATGTTAAGAATGAAGTATTAAGCTCTATACTTTAACCAAGATCGGACATGGCAAGTAATTTCTTGGAATCTAAGTTCCAATGCACCACTTTGATAAACTCATTGGATGGACTAGTTGGCTACTACAAACAAGGTTCTTAGTGATAGGACATCGGGGACATGGCACCTTGCGAGTGTCCAAAAAGCCACTAAAGGATTTAATAAATCCTACTAGGGGCTCTTATACTTTTTACGGTAGTACCCCATTCTGAAAGACACTGTACGGCTCAGGCCTACATACCATGAGGACTTGGCAGTTTAGTATTATCCATTTATATACCGGCCCAAATGAAAAAATGGTTGGAGCCACCTTCGATTTCTCCTTTCAGATGTGTCTCTTAGGTAGGCCCCTCTAAAGGTAAACAATAGCGAGCAAGCACATCCGTAGTTCGATTGACCTTCGTTTAGAAAAAAAGGGAGAACACACGCGATATACCTAACTCACACTCACAAGCTTTGTTCAATTTTAGTTCCCAAAATGAAGTGTGGAGGTGATTACTTTATCTCAACCTAAGATCACAAAAGGCCTTTTGATTCTCAAGATCGATGTAAAGCATGAGAGAAGCGCATACGTCCTTTTTCAATGATGTTAGTTTAATTATGCAATCACATAAATAAAGTTGCACATGTTCATTTTAACCTTTCAAAGCAATTGTGAGTTCATTTTAAAAGCACCAAAGGAATTGTGAGATTTGATTGTTCAATTGTTAACCAAAAAAACAAACTCTAGTAAGTTGTAGTCCTAATGTTCATTTTAAGCCTTTGCAAAAATTGAAAAGGTTCTTTCTAAAGTCCAAAAGAAATTAGTATCCTAAGAAAGAAGAGAACAATTTTGTAATAGTGTTAAACAAACACTAAAGTGTTTAAAAACACTTTTATTTCTTGAAATACCATCATCATGCTTCTCTTTCTTTTGTTTTTAATTGATCCAACCTACAAGAAAGAAAATCAGTCATATTTTGCATAACATAGAGGTTAAAAAGTAGAAAATAGAAGATAAACTTATCATTTGACAAAAGGCACGTGCTAAAATGAAGTTCCAACTTTTTACTCCTTGCTAGTGGCGCAACCCATTACTGCGTCGTAGTTTGATTTCTCCAGCGGTGTTGTATAGCACCGCTTACCAGTCAGTGGTGCTTTGTGCCTGAACCAGTGAGCTCAAATGTGTCACCCTTTTCACCAGCGTCGCTATTTAAAATTCAAATTCAAAAATTTTAGGCGGGAAGGATAAAGCGTGGCAGTTTGGCCTTTCTAGCGGTGCTATATGGCGACGCTGGAGAGCCAGCGATGTTGAGCTTCCAGCATTAGAATTTTCCTATGCACAAAAAAAAATGTAATTTTTTTAGAAAAACGTGATTAAAAATGAGATGGGCCCTCTTTCTAGCGCCAAAATGTGAACCTAAATCCAAAACCTGCAATAACACAAGAAACCAATCAACAAATTAGATCAAATGCAAGGTTAGAATGTAGATTCCTCAAGAAATTCATTTAGATTGCAAAAGAGGAAAAGAAATGAGATGAAGAACATAATAAACTTAAAGCATATTCAAATCCTATTCTAATGCAATGTAAAATCCTAATCTCTTGAGTGAATTGGTGCCAATTTCATGTGAAAATTGGCCCTTCCCCAACTCCAAATGATGCAAGATTGATGTGTTGATGAAGAGTGATCCACTTTGATGAAGATTGATGAATGCTTCCAAGATAAAATCTGCATAACCTAGCTATAGAATTCAATGAGATGGATGAAATTTGCTAATGATTTGAGCATAGTAAGTTTACTCAAATTGTGGATGGATATAATGAAGGATGAGCTCTTCATTTATAGATGAGATTAATTAGTGAAAAAGAAAAAGGGATGAATGTGGGACTAATCTTCAACAAATGAGAAGAAGTCACATGTCATTATGTGAATGGTTGAGGAATAAGCACATTTTGAAGAATGTGCAAAGAGGGGGGAGATTCAAATTCAAAATATGGCTTGAAGGATGAGGTGAAAGGTGAAGCAAATGCACATGGCTCAAGAAAAGGACATGTAAGAGATTTTAAATGCTTTGTTGGAAGGGACAAGTCCTTTTGGGGGGATATTTCAAATTTGAGGAATATTCCATCTTTGATGCCTTTTTTGAATGAAAAAAGATGATTTATAATTGATTTTTATGTGCAAGTTGCAAAATCTAGAGGATTTGAGTGATTAAGATTAAATTAATTAGGATTTGATTAATTTAAGAGGATATTAGGTGATTTGACTATTTGATTTAGATTTGTGGGTTGAAATAAATCAAAAAGAGATGAAAATGATTAAGACCTAGTTAAATAAATATTTTGATTTATTTAACCAAAGGGGGTAATGTTAGATTAACTTAGATAAATGTTTGATTTATTTAATTTAATTAGATGAACTTTAGAGATTTAATCAAATAATATGGATTATTTAACTAAATAAAGATAGGAAGATGAAATGACCTAGCTAATTACACAGAGACAATGATTTAATTAAATCGAGGGATTTATTTAATTAAAAGGGGAATTATGATGAATTTAATCAAATAAGGATATTTGATTAAATGGTTAGATCGAGGGATAATTCAGGATGAGTTGATGTTAGTAGATCAGGATCGAGTGTGCAATATCAATTTGTATATTTTTTATGTCTATAGGAGGTAACCAATGTTGTCCTACTGATAAGGGGAATTAGTTCTCTAGAGGAGAACCTGGGAGGTGTTTCAGGGGTGGTAGCTTCTCGGGAGTTGAAGGTGGTTGAAGAGGTTGCTATGAAATCTTTGGTTAATCCCTCTATGGATAAGGTGCTCACCTCTTTTGTCAAGGATAGTAGTTCCTCTTTTTCATTGGATGCAGATGTGGGGGATCTTCCTCCTTCTGCCTCCAAGCCTTGAAATAGGAAAAAAACATGTCTCCCCTCCTTCGGGTATGGCTACTAGAAATCACATGAAATTGGACTATGGTTTTGAGCCTAGAGGTAGGGCATACCTTTGTTACAACAGCTCCAGGAGAATGAAAGCAAAGATGATATTGTTGATGGTTCACATACGACTCTACTTGAGATGTGCCTAAAAGGCTCCTCATAGAATCTTCAATGAAGATCCTCTCCTGGAATATTTAAGGATTGAATAATCCTCATAAATAGGATCTCCTTGCTAATTTAGTAAGAGATCACTGACCTAACATCATTCTAATTCAGGAGACTTAAATGGGGGTGTACAAAGTGGAAAAAATAAAGAATAGGTTGTTTAAGGATTGTGGTTATCAAGATTTTGATTCCAATGGGGCTTTTGTGGGTGTAGCTACCTTTTGGAACCCAGAGGTGGTTACTGGGTCTACTTTGTTTGGGGAAGAAAACCATGTGGCTACTTCCTTTTCAAGCTCTATAGATAAGTTCTCGTGAGTTATTTCTAATATTTATGCTCTGAATTCTAAATTTGATAGAAAGCATTTTTGGGATGGTTTGAATAGATTTAAATCTCAGCTTCCTTTCTAGAAATAGTTGGCGATGGGGGACTTCAATACCCTGTTGAATGATGTTGATAAGTTTGGAGGATCTCAGGTGGTGGAGGATAGTAGATTTGATCTTATGAATTTTATTAATGATAATTCCATATTGGACCTGGACCTTTGTGGGGCTTCTTATACTTGGTCTAATAGGAGAATGGGGAATGCTCTTATTCAGGTGAAACTGGACCGTGCTCCTCTCTCTAAATTGGATGTTCTCTTTTTCCTGTTCTCTTTTGGCACTCACTAGTCTTGGTTTGAATCACTTCCCTATCTCCTTGAATGTGGTGTTTCTTGGTAGAAGGAAATCCTTCCCTTTTAGATTTGAGAAGATGTAGGTCAGCCACCTGAACTTAAGAGACAAAATTGCTATCTAGTGTGGTATTAATGTGGATGGTTCTGCTATGTATAAAGTTTCTAAGAAGCTTGCTTTTTTCAAGCAAAACATTATTCAATGGAATAAATATTCTTTTGGTAATATTTTCAAGGATAAATATGTGATAAAAGCTAAGATGGATGTCCTGCAAAAGAGGATTCAGTCTGTTGGGAATGATCATGTGACTCTTCAGGAGGTAAGAATTATATTGGCCACATTGCATAATATTGTGGCTAAGGAGGAGGAGTTTTGGAAGCAAAGATATAGGGTGATTTAGCTTTGGAGTGGGGATAAAAATACCCAATTCTTCCAGCTTACCACTTTGAAGCACAGATATTGTAACAAAATTTCTAAAATTGTTGTTAATGATCAGTCTCTAGAGGGGGATGATGAGATTAGAAATGTTGCATGCTCTTTCTTCTTTGATTTTCTCTTTGATGATTGGCCTCTTGACACATTATGTCAATAATATTTTATGAATGTTATTCCTAATATTGTTTCAGAGGATTTGAACAATAATTTGGCAAGAATATCATCTAATGAGGAAGTCAGGAAGTCTATTTTATCCTTTGAAGGTAATAATTCCCCTATTCCAAAGAGTTTCCCCATGCATTTCTTTCAAACCTATTGGGATATTGTTTCTAAGGATGTTATCAATGCTACCAAAGAATTCTTTGGTAGTAGCATCTCTTGAAGGAGCTGAATTCTACCTTTATTGTTCTTATTCTGAAGAAGCTTGGGGCCTCATCCTTTGTTGATTTTAGGCCTATTAGTTTGTGTAATTTTTTTTATAAAATTCTTTCTAAAGTTTTGGCTTCAAGGTTGCATTTGGTTCTTCCTCTTATTATTTCTCCTCAACATAATGGTTTTGTTCTAAGAAGGTAGATTTTAGACTCTATTATAACGATGCATGAGAATATTCACTCACTTATGGTTAACAAGAAAGTTGGTTTTATTCTAAAATTGGATCTTGTGAAGGATTACAATCGTGTCAATTGGAAATTCTTATTGAACATATTGAGGGTGTTTGGTTTATCTTATCATGTTTTGTAGCCGATTGGCTAGTTAATCTTCTATCCTTGTTTCTTGGTGTTGTTGAATGGTTCTCCATCTACGCCATTCTTTAGAATTTCACATGGGTTAAGGTAGGTCGATCCCATCTCTCCTTTTCTTTTCATTATTATGGTGGAGTCATTAGGAATATTTGTTCTTCAAGTTGTCTCTAATGGTGCTTTCAAAGGGATTTATCCTTCTTCACTGCAACAATCATGCTCTCATCAAAAATTTGTGGATGATATTTTTATCCTTGTTGAAGCATTGTTTGTTGCGGCCAAGTCCATCTGTCTTATCTTACAACACTATGAAGCTACAACTGGTCATAAGGTGAGTTTTCCTAAGAGTACAGTCTTTTTTTAATTACCCTAGAGCGTCATCAATAGTGGATTGCTAGGATTCTGTAGTGTGGTATTGTGGAGATTCCTTCTACTTATTTGGGGCTTCCTCTTTGCTTCAATGTGGTGTTAGACTCCTTTTGGAAAGGGATTATAGATAAATTCAAGTCCAAACTTGATGGCTGTAAGGGTGCTCTTCTTAGCCAAGCTAGGAAAATTTAATTGATTAAGTCTACTCCGTAGAATCTTTTGGTTTATACTTTGAGCTTGTTTCAGATTCCTAGGAGGTTTTGGTAGAAGATAGAGAGTATTCAAAAGAACTTTCTTTGGTTTGGGGTGGAGGAGAAGAATCGGTTTCATTTTATCCCTTGGGAGGAAGTTTGTAGGTCCAAATGTTAGGGTGGTTTGGGTCTTCAAAAATTGAAGGAGTTTAACCTTGCCTTCCTTGCTAAACAATTATGGAATCTGCTTTTGGTGGGTAAAGAATGGACCTTTATTTATTCTTGGAAGTATTTAAGGGTAATTGACAAGTTTAGAGACATTTTGAGGGAAGGTTTTTCTGCTCCCTCGGGTTCAGCCTTGTGGAACTTCATGATCAAAGATTTTCCTATTGTAGCTAATGATTTATAGTGGGTTCTTGGTAATGGTAGGTTTATCATCTTCTGGGATGACTAGTGGATTGGACATGGCTCCTTGAAGGATGAACTTTGGGCAGTCCCCTTCAAGGACTTTTGTACTATTTCTTTGGTTGTTTTTGTATTTGATTATATTGTTGATGGTAATTGGAAGAGGATAAACTTGGTTAATAGGAATCTTGAACCTCTCTACCAATTATTATCTCTAATTCATATTTTGGCATCCTCTCAAAAAGATAGAGTGGTGTGGTAGTTTTCTCTAAATGGTTAGTTTTCTGTGTCTTCTTTTTTTTGTAACTAGACACATATCTTTGGCCCCCCTCCTTTATGGGGTCACCTACGGAATCTAAAGCTCCTTCCTAAAGTCAACATTTTTTTTTCTGGCTTTTGTGTCAAGAAAAAATCTTGACTCTTAATAATCTTTCTAAGAGGGGTTATGCTTTTCCAAATAGACGCTTCTTATGTAAGGAGGCTATTGAGGATGTTAGTCATCTTCTTGTTGGCTATAGTTTCTCTTTGAAATTCTGGTCCATGTCCTTCAATTGTGGAATTTATCTTGGGTCTTCCCTTCTTCTATCTTGGACCTCTGGTCTTAGTGGGTGGCCCCTACCCTAAATCCTACTCTTTCATTGTTATGGTCTCTTATTTTTCCACATATGGCAAGGGGAATTTGGAAAGAACATAATAACATAACCTTCCATCAGTTGGAGCTTTCCCCCTTAAGGCTTGCTTTCAAAATTTGTGAAGTGATTAGAGAAATTTTTCTTTCTGAAGTCTCCCTATTGTATTTCCATGGTCTAAAGGTTGTGGTCTCTGATTATGGATTGTTGATTGTTAGTAGATGGAATCTTTCATGTGATATTTTATAGCCGATGAAGAATCCTAAATCTTCCAGGGAGGTGGTGTGTTGGAAAGCTCCCTCGTAGGGATAGTTCAAAGTTAATTTTGATGGTGTTGCCAAGGGGAATACGGGACCAACTGGTTGTGAGGGAGTGTTACATCATGATTTTGGTAGGTTTGTCTCTATGGTGCTCCCTTTGGGAACCTAGAAATTTTTTTTTGCAAAGGAATCAACAGCTTATCATGGCATCCTTCTTGCTAAAGAGGCTAGGGTGAGAAAAGTGTGGTTGGAAGGGGATTCCCTTAGTATTATCAATTGTTTAATGAAATTGAATCCCTCGTCATGGACCATAGTGCGTATCATTGAGGATTCTCTTTCACTTCTAAGTTCCTTTGATGATTACAAAATTTCACATGTTTTCATGAGGCTAATACCTTGGCTAATGGTTTTACGAACATGGGAGTCTTGTCTCATAAATGTTGTCATTCTTATGATGTCATCCCCGTTAATCTTCAAAGCATTATTTATCATGATCAAATGTCTTGTCATAGTGGCGATAACCTTGGGAGATAATGGTTTATTATTTTGGATTTATCTCCTCTCTATATGGATTAGTAGTATAGAGTTCAAAGTTCATCCTATTAATAATTGAATATCTTATGGAAATGAGCCAATGGATGTGGTAATTATAGTTGGGTGTCCTCATGTTGTCATGTTTACATGGATTATGGGGGCCTTATTGCCTTGTTTTTGGATTGTTCTTTTTGTTCTTTCTACTCATCAGACTAAGAAGAAGGTTGTGGCGAGGGTTTCTCAGGTTGCCATGGGGGGAGACCGTTGCAGACAAGATCACCTCTTTCCTATGAGGAGTGTAGACACTGAAAATTGGTCTAGGTCTGCAACTCTAATTTTCTTCATAATTAATATCTTCATCATAATTAAATAATGTTAATTATTTGATTATTTTCCAAAATTCATTTATCCTCTATTAATTAAATAACTTTAATTATTTAATTAATTCATTTTAACCTTTATTCAATCTATTAATTAAATAACTTTAATTATTTAATTAATTCATTTTTTACTTTTAGTCAATCTTGATTAATTAAATAAATATTATTTATTTAATTACGTCTCTAATTAAGTTATCATCTTTCTAAAATTAAATAAATTCTTATTTAATTTACTCTTATCACATTCTCAACTATAATTAAATAATCACTTAAAATTATTTAATTATTCTTTAACCTTTTCTCCAGTCAATTAAATAAATCTTTATTTATTTAATTTAATCTTCAAATTTTGAATGTTGAATTAAATAATCATTTAATTCATAAAAAGAATTATTCCTAGCATATTCTTCTATGATTGGATAACCTTTATGTTATCTAATTAGTCATTTACCACTTAAGTTGAGATTTAATTAAATCAGTTAGTTATGTCCTAATTTAATATCTGATTGTCTCTAACGAATAGACTCTTTGTCTTAATCAATCTGTTATCTAGTTTTATTCTTCTGCGTGTAAAATTTTATTAATTAAATAACTTTAATTAATTAATTCATTCATTTGGGTTGGGGCCCTAGCTCGATTGGCTAAATCTTTCCTGTTGCAGGAGGTTGGTCACGAGGTCTAGTCTCCCCCACCCCCATGGTACCAGAGGGTGTGTCGCGCCAGCACCGCCGGTCATGTTAAAAAGTTTACCAGCGCACTGCAGTTTATAGGGGGTCGTGCTACCCGATTCCTGCAGTCTGAAACAAAAAATAAAATTAATTCATTCATTCATGCGTTCAAACAAACCATTTCTTCTATGTTAATCTTTATCCTTTACATGCAACCTTATTCTTTTGAACTTTGAACAATCTTAACTAAAAGATTAAATTATTATTTAATTTAATCCCCACCTTTTATGCTTTATCACTCATGTTATTACTGACACTAATCTCAATGCATGTCAAATATTTCAATCTTAATCATCTGTCTATCTTTCAATCTGAGTCTGTCATTCAAAAACCTTGTTTTCTATAAATTGGCTCAACCTTCATCATTATTACTCCTCCTGAAATCTTATGAATTTTGGAAACAATCGAATTTAGAATCTTTGATGTTTTGCTAAATCATACTATCATAGGCTATACTTGCACACTTAAGAGAAATATGAGGGAAATGATCATACAACAAAAAAAATGGAGAAGGACAATCAAGGTTATGCATGGAATTACATAGATATTCGGTGATATTGTTAGATGTTATTTATGTTAAATAAGCTTTCCATTGTTCTTTTTTGTTAGTGTAGGTTAGATTTGAGTTTATTGCATTGTGTTGCTTGATCTCTCTTGTTTCCCTGTGTTACATTGGTGAACCCAACGTGAAGACATGGTCTTAAAAAAATCCATAGAAATTTTATTCTTTTTTGTAGGTACAGTATGGTTCAACGCATCTGAGGCACATAATGATGCAATTGATCCCATGAGCCACATATCATGAAGAAAATGATGCATCTATGTACTCACGACACAACTGTGGCCTAGTGTGACACATTTGACTGGTAAAATCCATGACGCATCTGTGGCCTTGTGCGACGCATATGACTGGTATAATTTTTTGATGGCCAAACTCTAAATTTGAATTTTTAATTACAGTTTTCATTATGACTAATTTGGAGTTTGCAGTGTGTATTCTTGAGGAGTTAAAATAGTATTTTCAGGATGTTGCATAGAAGACAAATATACAAATAGTGTTTGTAGGATGATTGACGAAGAAACAGATAAAATACTGATGAATTATTTTGTAGAACACTTGTCGAAGACTAATTTCAAATAGATTGTCTGATTAGATTAAAAAATTGTCATTTGGGCTTAAAATTAATCATTGTCTACTTTGTTTGGTGCATTCATACAATCTATTAGTTTAAAACATGATTCAATAATTAAAGTATCCTCTCCCCTTATGCACTTGTGTGATCATGGGTGTACAATAAATAGTTATTGACTCGAGAAATTAGGCCTTCCTTAGTGGGAAAAAAGTACTCACCATAAGGTGACTCAAACTGACAACAAAGCTTTTTAGTCAAGCTACTCCCGACCGATATACAAATGTGAATTCTAATGGAAAACTTAGGATTACAGGTGTATATTTTCTATGTAGACAAGTTTATCTTGCCTCATGTATAACCACCTGAATGGGTGCCCTTACTATGAGCCAATTGTTTTTAGTTAACCAAAAACCTTCTATTTACTGGTGCAAGAGGTCAGACCTCTGAACCCATCTCATGTACTTGCAGTTCTTAGTAGAGATGAAAAATTTTCCATGGGAGATTCATGGGAACTAAAGCTTGGTTAACCCATAGAAGTGAGTTTCATGGAGGGGAGCTAGTGTGGTCAAGCTTCTAATCATCCTCTCTGAATAAGCGCAATTGGGGAAACCCAACTGAGAATTCAGCAAATACTATCATTGCTAGCCTTAGGATCATACTTGTCTTCTAGAATTATACAAGTTTATGTTCATCAAAATTGAAACACATTTTTTTTCTAATTGTCTTTATTTTCCAAAATTTGATCAAACAAAAACTGAGTCAAACCTATAATTTACCAGAAAACTACATTTTTTAACCAAAAAGTCGCATTTATTTACCAATAAACTGCATCTATCTAGTTGAGTCACATCTGTTTACTAGCAAACTAAATCTACAATATTGAGTCGTATTTGCTTACCAGAACACCACATCTGCTTACTGAGTCACATATGTCAAGCCTGTTAATGGCTTGATACTGGAAACTTGTATTTGAAAATATTGTGATGCATCTGATATCCTGAGTCACATTTTTTTGTCACAGAATTGAGCCATATTTTACTAGTGCAGTCTCTGAGACCAAAAACCTACATCTGAAAAATCCTGTGACACATTTGACATTGTGAGTTGCATCTACTCGAGCCATATTTTACCAATAAATAGTCTTTGAGACTGAAAACTGCATTTGACAGATCTTGAGTCACATCTGATATAGTGAGTCACATCTTCCTGTCACAGACTTGAGACATAGATTACCAAAAAACTGCATATGACACAAAGAACTGCATCTACCAAATTTTGTGACACATCTGTAATCCTGAACCGCAATTGCCTGACTACCAAAAAAAAAAAAATTCACTATCATAGTCTAATACCAAACAGTCACATCAGTCTCTAATTTATCCTTTCATAGTGACCTCTAAATAGAAACTAAAAAGTTTTCTCATACTTTGCATGATTGTATCCTTTAGGTATCATTTAGTCATAGCGATAAGCTTCCTAGTTGCAAATCTTAGTTTCATCTTAGGAGTCTTTATTACCTTTAGATCGATCAAGCTTTTAGGAAAATCACTTTGCAGGCTTCACAAAAGGTCAACTTTCCATGCTTTGGATAAACCCTTGCTTCAGCAAAAAATTGTCATTGAACGTAGTCATTTTTCAAACATATCCTTTTTCCTCTATGTGAGTCCTTCCAGCTCATCAGTCTAGTTTGGGAGCTCACCTTGTCTATTGGTCCTAGTCCTATAGAAACTCCCTTGACAAAACTAAATTGAAGCCTTGGTTAAACTTTAGGCGGTAGGTAACCTCTTTGTAGAATCTCCCAAAATTGTTTGCCTAGACTTTTGCATACTTAGACACCATCATCCTAGGATAACATCATTTTAGACATTCCTTATTTTCCATAAAATGCCAAAAAAATACTTACATTCATTCCTTATATCCAGAAAATCCCCAAAACACAGACTAGATTCATACCATCCATAGACTTAGTTTTTGCATCACTTGCACTTTGAGCTTATCTTACATGGTTGAAACAAGGTCTAAAAGGAAAGAGAGAGAAAGAAATATGGTTGATCTAAATAAATTTATAAATCCATTCTCAAACCCCTTTCAAGGTACATCCACATCGAGACCCCACAAAACTTTGTTAGACAAATTCGTCACTAGAGACCCACAGGGATGCATAGTAGTGGAAGACTTAGATGTTGCTTCACAATACCCTAAGTTTTCCTCATTTGTAGATGAGTACCTAGCAAATGATCCTCAACGATACTTAGCCAAATTGCTAGTAGAAGGTGCCACATTACCTCTTGGATTTGACATCCATACCTTGCAAACTACATCTACCCAAGGGACAAAAACGACAAGTAAAACTAGTGCTACGATACCTCAAGTAACTACAGCCATACAATTTGGTGTACCTACACAAAGTGGCCCAATAGTACACACGTTACCATTTGGTACATCTAGCATGACACAGGATCTAAATTTCACCATTAGGGCATCATCGTCCAATCCCTTTAGTCCTATTCTTGGGAACAAAATACCTAAAACGACAACTCCTATACCAAGCATCAATGTCACTAGTACCATACCATAGACAACTGCTATACCAAGTGTTAGTGTCACTAGTGCTCTACCACATATTGGGGTCTCACAAACAGGAAACATACCTTCCATTCAACATGGAAGCCAACCTATTCCTCTGCAAAACATCCCCATTCCAAATCAACCAATGTCAAATCAAAACCCGTTCACTCAAATTTTGAACCAAAACCCATTTTCTAACATTCCAAATCAAAATCCACCATTCATACCAGCACTTAACCAAAACTTATCACAAAATGTTGGATTCCAAAACACATACTTAGACCCAAACAATCCAACTAGCACATCACTAACACAACTTGACGTCTTGCAAACACAAATGCAAGCCCTTCAAACATAGATGGATAATATGGCAATGTCTACCAAGAGGACTTTTTCAGAAAAGGACTTATGTCCATTTCCCTTCGACAAAGTATTATACATGACACCTTTCCCACATGGGTATGTTATACCAAACCTACCTAAATACAATGGAAAGCACAATCCTATCGAACACATAAGGGAATTTTACACGATGTTCATAGACATCGCATATGACCCCACCTATCTTATGAGATTGTTTCTGAGAAGCCTTATTGGAATTACACTTGAATAGTTTTCTCAAATTCAATATGGCATAAAATTATGGGGTGAATTGGCTGAAAAATTCATCAAACATTTCACCTTTAACATCGACAATGAAATTACCGTAGCAACCTTGTGTCACATTACACAAGAAGAAGAAGAAAAATTTATCACCTTCTTTTAGAGATGGAGAAGTATAGCCAGTAGATGCCCTATCAAAATACCTAAAAAATAGAAGGTCAGTATATTCCTCAGAAATAGAAAGAACAAAAACATTACCAACGATGGGATTTTTTATGCTAAAACCCTACAGGAAGGACCAGTCATTACACTTAGAGGACATAACCCCTCTACCAAAACACTCAACAAATTCAATCAAACTCCCAATACTTTCCAAAACACCCAACGACCACAACAACAAAGGAGGTTTCCAAAACGTGAGTTCACTCCCCTAGGGGAACCAATCGAATTGGTCTTCAAACAACTCTTGCAACACAACCTCATACAAATTCAAGAGCCAGGAAAATATGATCCAAGAAAATTTAAACCCTTTTGGTGGGATGATAAGGCCTTTTGTGACTTCCATCAGACTAAGGGACATAGCCTACAAAATTGTCAACAATTGAAGAACATCATACAGGATCTTGTCGAGAACAAAACTATTGAAGTTAGTAGATAGAAACAAACATCTTCAAACACTGATCACAAGGTCTTTTTAGATCCATTAAATGAACATGGGAAAGGAAAAGCCCCCAGTTTGGGAAATAAGACCAATACTTTGGCCAACTATGCTAATGTCAAGCATGATTATAGTGGCCCAATCATAAATCACATTCGAGCCGCAAATGAGCATGTCAACACAATTACCATAAAGAAAACTCCTAAGTGTGTTGTCAACACTCACCAAACCAAGATAACCATCCAAGCCCCTCCATCATAGCAACAAACACAATCCTCCAAGCCTCAGTATAACTTACTTGACCAGCTGGCGAAGACCCCAGTACAAATCTCTATCTTGGAACTGTTGTGTATCTCCCACGATCATCAATCTATTCTAGGAAAAGATTTGCAAAGCAGGACCATCCCCAACAACCTTGATTTTAATCGTTTCCAAGAGATGGTAGGATACCTAACCAACAATCATCATTCTACCTTCTTTGAACAAGATTATGCAACCGAGAAGACAAACCATATTGACCCTTTGCACCTAGAAGTTCTTGTTCATAAAATGAAAGTTAGACGAGTCTTGGAGGATGAAGGAGAAGGGTTGAATATTTGCACCTTGAAATTGGTTAAGGCAATAGACTTCTCAAAGGTGTGTGTGGACACCACCAAAAGAATTGGCATTAAGGAATATGATGATGAAGAATGAAAATCAAAGGGAGTTGTAACACTCCCAATCAGAATTGGTCATGCAATTATGGATACAAATTTCCAAGTCTTGGATCTCATCCTCCCATATAACCTTTTGCTAGGTAGGCCATGGATTCACGCTATGAAGGCAGTACCTTCTACTTACCATCAATGTCTTAAATTCCCCTACAATGGCATCGAGATTAGAATAGATGGTGACCCAGATCCTTTCCAATATTTCACTAACCTATGAGGGTTACCCCAACAATAGGTGCCTATAAACCAGGAGGCTTCATCATCCAATTCATCCCAGTACATTGATCCATCCACTCTTTCCAAAATATCCACTTCGCAATCACTACCTTCCACTCCTAAGGTTGAGATCCAAGATAAGGGTTGTGAAGATTACCATATGAAATCATCTCATTGTGTCAACCATCTAGTTCCTCCTAAATCATATGGTTTACCAACAATAGATAGGATACAATCAATGGTCACCATACACATCCCTCCCACAACAACTTTCACAAAATGGGGGGAACTAAGTAAAGAAGCCATAAATGAAGAAGATGTGGCCTCTTGGTTATACAAAGAAGACAATGAAGGACCTCCTTCACCTACCCAGATACCCATAGATCAATATGGAAAAGGTTTCACGATAATGTAGAGAAAAGGATATAATGGACATAGCGAGTTAGTATTACATCAAAATGGGAGGACTGAACCTATCATTATTTCCAAATGGCTGAAAGGCCTAGGGCTTGGGTTTCAACCTCTCCAGATTGGCATTTCTAGTACCACATTACCTTTACAAGAGGAAGCAAGTGCTTTTGAAGTTATCAAGACATCCAATGAGCCATCTAACCAACCCTATTGTGATTCCCCCAACTCTAATGAATATGAGTGGGATTCCCTATCATCCACCTCTTTCATGGACCTCAATAAACTATTTGGAGAACTTGACCAAATGCTTAAATCCTTGCAAAATCCACCAAATTCTTGTCCACAAATGACTTTGACAAAAGAGGAATGGTCTAAACACTACTATTGGGAATCCCTTGATCCTACCTCTTGGGAACTTGACAAATCCATGTCTGATAACCAAACCTTGACAATAGGCCCATCTTATAATCTACCTATGCCCAAAAAAAAGAGTAAAGAGGATTTGGTAAGAAAATTTTGTGACTATGTCAACAACTCGGCCTTTACCTTGACCCCTTTGAACGTTGATACTTCCGATGATGAAATGCCTTTAGTATATCCGTAACTTATCGATTGGGAACAATAAGACACCCTCGTCTTAGATATATTTGAGAATGATGAAGCAATAGCTAAGTTCTTGGGACTGTGAGAAGGCATACGTAGTGGTGACCACAAGGCTAGATTTACCATAGAATTGGATAACATGGCTTATTTTGGGAAGTCTGTTCAACACTTCAATTGCAAAAATAAGAAAAACAATGAAAAGAATAAAAATGGTGATTCCCTAGGTGAAAACCGAAAGGCACCTTTGGATGATGAAAAAGAAAAAAATAAGGACATATCTGAGGGAAAAAACCTCTCTAAGACATCCAAGGATGGAGGTTTGAACATTCTCCCTGTTGCTCAGGAAAAGTCACCAATGTTGGTTAAAGAATCTATGGAAATCAACATAATCACTTAAGAGAATCCTTGGTTAATCTATTTTGCAACATCTTTGACAAAAACATAGCAACTTGAATTTCACAACTTCTTCACACAAAGAGAAATCAACTTTGCATGGTCATATGTTGACATGCCTAGACTAGATCCTGAACTAGTATTACATCATTTTCCATTACAGCCAAATGTTAAACCCATGAAGTAGAAGTTAAGAAAAATGCACCCACAAATTGCTTTATTAGTCAAGGCTAAACTAAAGAAATTGTTGGATGTCAGCTTTATCAGATCAACTGACTATGCAAACTAGACTTCCAATCTTGTACTAGTGACAAAACCAACAAGGGGCACCTACATTTGTACAAACTTTAGAGATATAAAAAAATCATGTCCTAAAGATGACTTTCCTTTTCTGAATATTGATATTATTGTGGACCTAACAATAGGATATGAAATGTTATCCCTTATGGATGGTTTCTCGGGATATAACCAAATCAGAATCACACCTGAAGACCAACATAAGACAACTTTCACTTTTCCATGGTGAACTTATTGTTGGAATGTCATGCCCTTTGCACTTAAAAATTTTAGAGCAACATATCAACGAGCCATGCAAACTATTTTTCATGACCTCATACACACTCTCATGGAAGACTATGTGGATGATTTGATAGATAAATCATTGACAAGGGTTGATCATTTATAGGTTTGAGATAAGATTTTTCAAAGACTAGAATAAAAAGTGAGGCTAAATCCAAAGAAATGTGTATTTGGCATGCAATCATGAAAACTTCTAGGATATATCATTTCTAGATAAGGAATTGAAGTGGACCCAGCAAAAGTGAAAGCTATAATGGACATGACTCCGCCAGCCAATATAAGTCAACTAAGGACACTACAAGGGAAACTATAATCTACCAGATGATTCATAGTGCATTTAGTAGATAAAATACATCCCTTCCAACATCTACTCAGAAAAGGGGTACCATTTGTATGGATAGGTAAATGCCAAGAAGCTTTTCAACTGATCAAGGATTACCTACTCACACCACCAGTGTTAATGCCACCTATTAAGGGACGACCATTGATTCTCTACATTTTAGCAACCACATCAGTGCTTGGAGCCTTGCTGGCACATAATGACAATGAGGGTCATGAAAGGGAAGTATACTATATCAGTAGCACTTTGGTAGGTTATGAGCTAATTTACAGTACCATAGAATGTGCATGTCTTGCAATAGTATTCCCTACTCAATAACTTAGGCACTAAATGTTAAACCACCAAACAATGTTGGTTGCAAAGATAGATCCTTTGAAATATCTCCTTAGTAAAGCAACAATAACATGACAACTTGCTAAATGGGTAATAGTACTTAGTGAATATGATATCCAATATGTAGAAAGAGAAGATATAAAAGGACAAGTCATTGTTGATTAGCTGGAAGATGCACTGATTAAGGCAGATCATCCTCTAGTGTCAAATTTTCTTGATGAGTTCAACTTCACTCTTGTCAAGGGAACGACATGGAAGTTATACTTTGATGGGTCCCACACAAATCATGGCTCAAGGGCTGGCATATTTTTTATCACACCACAAGGTGACACTATTCCTAAGTTATTCAGAATTGCTTTCCCATGTACCAATAATATAGCAGAATATGAGGCACTTGTAATAGGATTACACACGGAAATCAAATGGAAGATTAAGAACCCACAAGTTTATAATGATTCTTAGCTGGTAATCCAACAAGTAAATGATGACTATGAAACCAAAGATGAAAATTTGGCCCCATACAAGCGGACGACAGATAGTTTTAAACAATACTTTGACAAGATTGTCTTTTATCAAATACCTCACATTCAGAATAGGGCAAAAAATTTCATGGAAACTATTGCTTCACTCTTGGATATACCTAGAAACGTGCCTAAATTTGAGTTTTTAGTAGAACAACTTTTGGTCCCTGCCTTTGACATCCTAGATTCAGAGATGGTGTGTGAGCTTGTTGATCCCAATTCCCCATGGTATAAAGACATATATGACTACCTTCATGCCAAAATCCTACCTCTTGACCTTTCAAATAACCAATGCAGGACATTTATCTATAAGTCAGCCAAGTATACCATCATTGAAGATACCCTTTATAGACATGCCCTAGACAATACCTATTGAGATGTCTCAATAATGAAGAAGCACAAGAAAACTTGTGTGGGGTACATGAGGATATATGTGGATCTAACTCTAGTGGTCCTACCTTAGCTAAGAAGATTATGAGATTGGGTTATTATTGGCCTACGATGGAAAAGGACTCATATATCTTTGTCAAGAAATATCGACAATGTAAAATTCATAGAGACTTGATACATGCATCGACACATGAGCTCTGTCCAATAATGTCACCATGGCCTTTTTCCCAATCAGGACTTGACCTCATAGGAAAGATACATCCTACATCATCCAATGGTCATAAATTCATTATTACTACAATTGAATACTTTAACAAATGGATTGAAGCCATTCCTATGACCTACATTACCATCACAAAAATTTCTAAGTTCATCCTTAACTATATCATTTGTCAGTATGGTGTCCCTCAATCCATAATCACAAATAATGGTTGTCCATTTAAGAACCAAGAAGTCTGTCACCTTTGCAAAGAATTCCATATCCAACATCACTTTTCCACCCCATATTACCCACAAGGTAATGACCAAGCTGAGGCATCTAACAAAATAATCATCAAAATCCTTAAAAGTACTATCAATGATGTTGGTCATGATTGGAATTTATAGCTTAACCCTACCTTATGGGCTTACCACACAAGCATTCCTACTCCCACCAATGCCACTCCATATTCCTTGGTATTCGATTATGAGGCCATCTTGCCTATTGAGGTCGATATTCCTTCCCTAAGGGTATCTTTGAAAGGGCATATTGACAAAGAAGAGTACCGTGTGTCAAGACTACATGAGCTAGAGTTCTTGGACTAACAAAGACAAAAGGCCTTAGATCACCTCCAAGCATATCAAAATCATCTTCATCGTAGCTACAATAGGAAACTCTTGAATCAAAATTTTGACATTGGTGACTTGGTATTAATGGAAAATCCAAAGAATCAAGTAGAAAGAGAAAAACCAGGAAAGTTTGAATCAAACTAGTTAGGGTCGTACATTGTCACAAGAGCCTTTGGATCAGGAGTGCACCAACTCTCTACTCCTAAAGGTGAACCACTATTAACACTAATCAACAACCTTCATCTGAAGAATTTTTATGCATAGCTTCTGAGAGCCTTGTCTTAATCATCAAAAATATAAAAAAATAGAAAAATCACACAAAAAAATTGTTACCTAGGTGAAAACTTGGCAAACAGTCATCTTGGTAACATCAAAAAATTGAAAAATAAAGAAAATAGTAAAGATAAATAAGTCATCCAATAGTGAAAACCACATCGGTGGTGCTTTGGATAAGTACGATGATGAAAACTTGGCAAATAGGCATCATGTGTAGTTGACTTTGCTTCTTTGTCTACCATCATTCCAACCTGACTTGTCGGTCATATCACCTATCTTTCCTATCCATCACCTATGCATACCATTCATAATAAATGGTTGTCCTTTCCATAACTTGGAATGATTGACATCGAGCACACTTCGTATCCCCATCCCATCAAATTCATAATAAATTGGTCTTATACCTCACTGGGGGTAGACACTTGACTTACATCATTTGGTTCTTACATTGGTTGTTCTGAAGACGTAAAACCATCAAAAAAATCCAAAAACATCATAAAATTCCCTTTAAAAAAAAAGAAAAGAAAAGAAAAGCATCACAAAATGTCTTGAAAAAAATCCAAAAACATCATAAAACTTCAAAAAGACAAAAAAATAAAAACATGTCAAAAATCCAAAAACAGAGTTAAAGTCAGTCGAATTAGTTAGTCTTTGTCATTGTCAAACTATGTTGCCTCTGTGATTGGACATAGGAAAGGCTAGCTGCCGATGTAACCTGAGTCATTAGGTCAGTATTTTTAGGTTTATCTGTACAAAATCATGACTTAGTCCATTTATCTATAAGAAAAAGTCATTGGTCATGTTGAACTACGAGGTCTCTGCATGTATAACATAGGAAAGGCCATCAATCAATCAAATCTATTTTAGTCAGTCTTTTCAGTCAAAGTCTAGTCAAACTACAAGTTCTCTATGTGTATAACATAGGAAAGGCCATCAATTGATGATCCCTTGAGGCCGCACTAGGTCGGTCCTTTAGGGTTCATCATGTCTGTTAAAAGAAGTCAAACATTGTTGACAACACAAAAAACTATCAGAACATCAAGAAAAGCCACACATCAACAAGACAAACAAGTCAACAAGGTCATCAATTCAAATTAAACAAATTTACAAAGCAATAACAAAAACAATCAACCTATGTCTTATACATGATGTGTCCTTCCTGAAAAACATACATGATCATTTAGTCAAACAATCATTAATGCCTTACATAGGTCATCATGGGATTGAAACCAGACTCAACGTCTTATACAGTATGTTTCTTTCTGAAACCAAGCTTAGTCATGCCTTATACAAATATCCACATGATTGAAACCAAACTCAATGTCTTATATGGTATGTCATTCCTAAAACTAGGCTTTATCCCACAACTTATCAATCTCCTAAACATCAATTAAACAACAAACATGATCAAATTTTGGCAAATATTTTTATTGGCTATTGATATTATGGCTTTTTTTGTCTTATCATTTCATTTGGATTTGTCTTTGAGTCTGATTACTAGGTTTCTTGAGGATGTCCCATGAAGGATTTATAGAAGCAACGATGTATCATGACTCTTTTTCTTTGACTGTTGTTTGTCGTCTATATTTTTGGCTTTATCTTTGAGTCACATTACTAGCTTCCTCGAGGATGTCCCATGAAGGATTTATATAAGCAATGATGTCTCATGACTCCTCTTTTATTTTTTTGTTGTATGTGGTTTGTCTTGACAAAAAGATTGGGGAAATTGTGCCCTTAATATGAGTTAGGACATTCCTTTTCTGCGACTATCTATTTTAGTAGGTGGATGACCTTGCACACCTTGGTCTATCTCATATCATGGTGTTTGTTTTCCATTTTTATAGTTATCACCTAATGATGATTTAATGCAAGGCCTATTATGTTTCGGAAAAACATCAAAGATTTCTAGTACTAACATCCATGTCTTTTATGTTACCTTTCATCTTTTTCACACTAACATTTCTTCTTTCGTGCATTATGATGGAGTCTTGTGACACAAAAAAAAATAAATCATCCTACATATGCATTCATGTTAGAAACATCATTTAGAAATTTCCATACATATATACATAGTAAACCATACATATATGTTACATTCAAAAAACATAAAAAAATATACACATCCATCGCATCTAGGAATCCATAACATAACATGCATCCACCATCATAAATTGTATAACATTCACATGGAATTGTAAATACATATATCACATTGCATCTCATAATCATAAATGCATACATGACATCCATAGATACCATAAAAGTAAATGCATACATCATCATATAGAATCAACATCACATCATATGCTACATCAACATCATAAAGTAAATACTAGCATCCATAACACATGAATATCAAATAGAAGACCACATAATCATAAATATAATTGTATATCAAATAAATAGCCACCAAAAATGATATATATAATGCTCAAAAGGTGTCACATCACAATGTCATAATGTATTAATCAAAATGGAGCTCACAGGCTCTATGATCATAATACAATGTCTACAAATGAATACAAAACATGTCCCTAATCTAAACTACTAGTACTCCCATGCAGAGAATGTGGAGGTGACTGATGCAGAGGTGTTGATGATCAATGTGCAGAAGGGGGCCTATCATATGGTCCTAACTTGTGTGGTCCAACAACACCCTTTGTGCTCTTAGATTGGTTGTGTGACCTACTTCATGATCTACTGCTATGTTCCTATGAATAACTGGGAGCCCATCTCTTGGGAGGCACCACCTGCTCATATAAATATTTATAATATCTCTCTCTATCTCCAACCCTAACCAACTCCCAAGCAAAATTTGTAGCTTTCCCAATGCAAAGAGCTATAAACTCCACAAATCTTTTCTTTGTCTCTTACCGCCATGCTACTACCTGATCCCTCTCCAAATAGGCATTTTCCCTCTCCATCTGTATCACATCTCACTCTTTCGTCATAGCTCTCATCTACTCCTCCAAGACCTCTAATTGGTCTTGCAAGTTGGCTACCTATTGATAAGTGGGACCCTCCTCCTCTTGTCATGATCTCTCTCCCTCATTGACATCCCACTCCTCAAAAATCCTATCTTAGAGCTCCCTCTTCTAATCCCCCATCTCCTCCTCCTCCTCATCATCCTGATACCCTGCCAGTAGACCAAGGGAATCTATCTCCACCTCCTCCTAAATGGCCTCCTCCTCGGCATGCTCCTCACTAACAACTTCCTTTGCAACATGCTCCTCACCACTGGCCTCCTCTCCTCCACCAATCTCCAACATGGGTACATCCTCTCCCTCCCCCTCCTCCTCACGGATGGGTGACAAATCTAGGCCTTAGCCTCTACCACCTTGTCGACCCTATCGATCACCCATCCTACCTCCTCCTCTCCCATCATCCCCTCCATCACCTCTCCCACCTCTACCACCTCGACCACCTCTCATGCCATCATGCCTACCTCGAGGTCCTATCCCTCGTTGTTCTACAAGTATTGGCCCATCAAGATCTGTCAAAGGAATAGGCCTATGCTGCACCCACCAGGAATCATATGCATCTATCATCCTCGGATCTGCAGCTCCTCCCCTCCATCCCCACTAAACAATATATAATGCATTGATTTCTACCTCAGTTGTCGCAACAAAAATATGTGGCCCCCATAGAGGAACCTCCCTAAAATATTGAGCAAACTCGGCTCTACCTAGCGGCACATCCTGCACCTCACTAAACTATCTGAGTTCTCTGTCTGGTAGGTCTCTCTCAATGATATGAACCCTCAAAATATTTCTCTCGATCAAGTATCATGTCTGTCAACATAACGAAAAGTGTTGATGTTCATCATGCCACCACACACAATCCATGTAAGGTCACCATATGAACAGAACAAGAGTGTCAAATGTATGTCTCCAGTACCCAATATCCCCAATATGAGTTTGAGTAATGGTTCTTGCATATCAGAAAACATACGGATACCTATCATCTACCTCAAAAACAACAGGTGGGTAGAAAACAATAATGTGCTCCCATGCCCAGATCATAAGAAGAGTAGTATCGCAGCTCATTGACTGTGCCTCCCTATAAGCAATATCATGTAAATGAAAATACAACATGGCTAGTAAACATGGGCCCCATGCATGTACAACTTGTCGCTCCAACATCCTTACCAACATCTCAGCCCACCCAACAGGAAACCCATGCCTTCTGTGGTTTGGTAGAACAATCCCGCCAATCAATGTGCATAACATACAATCCAACCATGCATATCTATTTGCTAATACATGCCATCTAATCTCATAATGCTCAATCCCGAGTTGTCTGATATTATCATGTTGATATTAATGAGTGATCTCGCTATAGCCCCTCTGGGTATCATAGAGGACTCTCTCACCCATGATCGATAATCTCAAAATCCTATAGAAATCCTCTAAGGTAACATTAGCCTCTCCTGTAGGCAGATGGAAAGAGGAGGTCTTTGAGTTCCATCGCTCATAGAGCGCAGTCAACAACCCTTAGTTTTCCTGAATAGTGGGCATAAATGTAACATGATGCAAACCAAGATGCCATATCATCCGTCTCTCTCCACTTTGCAATTGGTCTCGAAACTCATAGGTCAACGACCTCGACTCCCGGGTATATATTGGATCCAAAGTGACCTACAAATGTATAACAAAAACCTTGTGTTAGAAATACAAAGGAAATTTTTACATCACCAAACTTCAAAATTTTTGATAGGAAAATGCATCATTTTATTATCAAATGCGTTGCAAAATTGCACATGTGTCATTTAACATAGAAAATGTGTCACAGAAATCCAAATGCATCATTTAACCATGCAAATGCATTCAATAATGCACATGCGACAAAAGAGAAAACGCACACATTCAATCATGCAAATGCATCACAAAATGCAAATGCATTGAAGAAGAAAACATGCAAACAACTATGCATATGCGTAACAAGAATACCCAAATGCGGTGCATTAACCTACATGCGTAACTGTGCTTTACAAATGTGATGCATGACTACAAATACAATGCAGAAAAAACAAATGTGTTGAACTAAATTATAACAAAAATGAACCTAGATGTGTGTATCGCAACCAAATGTGTCACATACAAATGCATTTGTGTCACACACGAAGTGACACATTTGAAAAATTAAATTTAAATGCCTAAAAATATGTGAAAAATAAAAATTCAAAAGATGGTTTTGGGGTACATACCGTGGGTCCTGCGTCTATTGGTCATTTGAAGGTCCGAACTTGATATCCGCGGTGCTTTCTGTAGGGAATGGGTGACATGTTTGTTGAGTACTCTAGAGAAAAATGAAGGTTTTCTAAACTTGAGGGGTGCAAATGAATTCAATTTCCACCCAAATTCTATTTATACCTAGGGTTTTGGAGGAGTTTTTCTCACACCTTGTGTATTGCGCACACTATTTAGCAACTTCAAATGACAATTTCACCTACCAAACTTCCCTAAAACTAATTTTTTTCGTCACCATCAAACTTCTTGCTATCAAATTACCTAATCGGGACAATTTTCATTTTTTTCTGAATTTTTCAAAAATTCGTCATTTTTCTCAAGGGGGCATACCCTTACCTATTTCACATTGGGGCACAATTGGGGCGTATTATTATTTTTATTCTTCAACACAAACACCTAAATGACATTATGTCAAAGAGGGGAAAACTGTAGACATTGAAAATTGGTCTAGGCCCGCGACTCTAATTTTCTTCATAATTAATATCTTCATCATAATTAAATAATGTTAATTATTTGATTATTTTCTAAAAGTCATTTATCCTCTATTAATTAAATAACTTTAATTATTTATTTAATTACGTCTCCAATTAAGTTATCATCTTTCTAAAAATAAATAAATTCTTATTTAATTTACTCTATCACATTTTCAACTATAATTAAATAATCACTTAAAATTATTTAATTATTCTTTAACCTTTTCTCCAGTCAATTAAATAAATCTTTATTTATTTAATTTAGTCTTGAAATTTCGAATGTTGAATTAAATAATTATTTAAATAATGTTTATTTATTTTCTAAAAGTCATTTATCCTCTATTAATTAAATAACTTTAATTATTTATTTAATTACGTCTCCAATTAAGTTATCATCTTTCTAAAATTAAATAAATTCTTATTTAATTTACTCTATCACATTTTCAACTATAATTAAATAATCACTTAAAATTATTTAATTATTCTTTAACCTTTTCTCCAGTCAATTAAATAAATCTTTATTTATTTAATTTAGTCTTGAAATTTCGAATGTTGAATTAAATAATTATTTAATTCATAAAAATAAATATTACTAGCATATTCTTCTATGATTGGATAATCTTTATGTTATCTAATTAATCATTTACCACTTAAGTCTAGATTTAATTAAATCAATTATTTATCTCTTGATTTAATATTTGATTGTCTCTGATGAATAGACTCTCTATCTTAATCAATCTATTATCTAGTTTTATTCTTCTGCATGCAAAATTTTATTAATTAAATAACTTTATTTATTTAAATAATTCATTCGTGCATTCAAACAAACCGTTTCCTCTATGGTAATCTTTACCCTTTACATGCAACCTTATTCTTCTGAGTTTCGAACAGACTTAACTAAAGATTAAATTATTATTTAATTTAATCCCCACCTTTTATGCTTTATCACTCGCGTTATTACTGACACTAATCTCAATGCATGTCAAATCTTTCAATCTTAATCATCTATTTATCTTTCAATTTGATCCTATCATTCGAAAACCATGTTTTCTATAAATTGGCTTGAACTTCATCATTGTTACTCCCCCCGAAATCTTATGACTTTTGGAAGCAATCGACTTTAGAATCTTCAATGTTTTGCTAAATCATACTATCATAGGCTATACTTGCACACTTAAGAGAAATCTGAGGGCAATTATCATACAACAAAAAAATGGAGGACAATCGAGGTTATGCATGGGATTACGTAGATACTCGGTGAGATTGTTCTATTATTTCTGTTTTAATATTATCATTGTTATTTGTTGTTAGCGTAGGTTAGATTTGAGTTTATTGCATTGTGTTGCTTGATCTCACTTGTTTCCCTGTGTTACAAGGAGTTTAGTGGTAATGCGATTGTGTGGGAGTATCTAGAGAAGGGGGTATTTTCCCTCATCTTCTTAGATTTTTTGGGTTTGATTCCAAGGCCACTGAGGATTTCGTTAAGGGCTGGAATAATTTTACATTATGCTATCATGGGGTGGAGGTGAATATTACTGAGGGATTAATTATTGAGATCACAAGATTACCCACTAAGGGTAATAAATTTTACAAAGATTGTGGGGCTTCCAAGTGTGCTCTAGCTATTTTCTTCAAGGGAAAGGAATGGACAAGCTCAAGGGTGTGGGAAGCAAAGGTTATGACTGTTTCTCTATCAAGCCACTTTGGAGGGATGTTGCATTGGCAATTATGAAGTATTTTACTCTCAATGATAGGTATTATGTAATCTATGGGTATCATTTTATGTTGTTGAATCACTTTAGGCACAACAGTTTGGTATCTTTTCCTTACTATTTTCTCCTCTCAATGGAAACTATTATAGAAGATAATAGAAGAAATCCTAACAAGTCTATTCTCCATGAAGGGCTCATGCTCCTTATCATTGACTATGTCAAGATGAAATTTATTCCTAAAATTTTTGAGATTTCCACTAGTCAGAAAGATAAGGGGCCTACTATGAGTTATGATATGAGGGACTCTATAAAGGAGTGGGATGGGGATTATGATGGGGATTTCTCTAAAGAGTTGGAGTTATTAAATAAAGATAGTGGTAAAAATCCTATGCAGGGTCTTGATCCTAAGGATTCACATTCTTGGTTGAATGGCTATGAGACTCATGCTGAGATGAAGGAGGTTGTGTCATCTGGTGCTAAGATAAGTACTAAGGGGAATAAAGGTGGTCAAAAGGATGAGAATCAAGAGTTTGGGAAAGGAAAATTTCTAGTGGAGGACTATGTGAAAGATTCTTGTGATTCCCCTATTCATACTGTTAAGGGGAAATATGGGAGCAATAAGGTTGATAACGGGGTTCGTGTGAAATAAAAAGGTCTTGTGGGTGATGGAACTAAGAGTTCTATGGATTTTTCGCCTATTCAAATTGGGTTGGAGAACCCTAGCTGTAAGGATTTTGATCAGGTCAATGAGAAGAAGGGTCTTTTGGAGCTACTAGCGAACTCAGCTGTGAACTCTAAGAAGAAGCATGTGGATGTTGAAGTGATTGACTTGGAGGAATCTCCTACTATGTAGATTTGAAGGGAAAATGTTTGGATTTGAATTTTCAACCTATGAATGTTGCAATTCCTTCTATCAAGCCTCTAAATTGGGAAAAGATAAATCTGGATGTTATTTGTAGATTGGTGGAGGATGGAACAAATAACCTCCTTTCATTGTTCAAATGGTTTTTCCCATAGGTCAAGGATATTAATGCCAAGCTAAATGAGTTGCAGAGTATTAGTGTGGCTTTGGTTAATTGTAACAAGGAGTGGACGGTGAAGAGCAAGTTTAAAACTATGAATGTTGTTCTTGACAAGGTAGCAGAAGATGTTGAGAAAATGGGTAGGGATCATGAGGACAGGTTTGTGTCCTTGGAGGATAAATTCAATAATTTTTTTTTTAATGATTTGCATTCTATTGTGAAAATTAGTAATTAGTCTCTCAATTCAAGTGCTTAGGGGCTTACTTTGCTAAATGAAAAAGTCCCTTAGGTGGACTAGTAAATAGTTGGACCTCGGTGAGAATGAGGAGGTGATTGTTGATGTTAATCGAAAGAATCAGATGGAGAAGAGCATGGATGAATGACCATTTGTTCAAAATAGAAGCAAGACCAAGAAGAGGGTTGATACTCCCTTCCAGGAGCTTGAAGAAGTGGTGGAGATGCATGATAATGTTATCTCTAGCAATTTGGAGGCAGCCAAGAATTTAGATGATCTGCTTTAGTTTCTATTGGTTTGGATTTTTTGCTAATGTTTTGTTATTGGTTTAGTTGTCTGTGTATCTAGGATCATCTTGTAACAACTATTTTTTGCTTTTTGGGGTTGTGTGGTGGTAGTTGTTTTATCTTTTTAGCCTACTCTTATTGTAAAGGGTTTCGGGATCCCTTCAAAACTTGATTTTCCTTATCAAAAGAATAGACAAGATTTAATTTGTAACATGAGCACTGGTAGCAGGGCATCTTGCCTAGTGTTTGAACCAAATGTTGTGATGCCATATGTAACAATCATCCCAAAAGAAGTTCAAAAGTATGACAATAGTTTTTTTGTAAAGGTTATAATATTAGAGCCATCATTTCTAATATAGATAATTGTCATACTTATTTTATTAATTGACAAAACATCAAGAAGAATTATAAGGAGGGATCCTCCACATCTTTGCTCCAAATTTTAACATGCATGCATACCATTAAATGAGGGCTTGCTTTCCACCCAATTTTATTGGTTTTGTGAAGCCTCTTGGGCTCTATCTAAACCCCCAAGCAAGAAGAGGACTTTCAATAATCATAGTTTAAAAATAAAACTAGATTGTTATTTGATAGTTTTATATTGTCTAATCACAATATTAGTGGGTATGCAACCCTTTCTAGGGTCTAGTTTCCCTAGACAGTTCTTTGATGGTTGCCACCCACTTAGGTGCAACATCATTTAAAAAAATGATAATTTCAATATTAGGTGAAATGTCTGGATTAACATCAAATAAGAAAATCATCTAGTAATCATAGGATCGACTCCATTTTTTATCACCAAGATCTGTAATGGTGAAGTGAGAGCATGTATGACGAAAGTCTAATTTCAATGATAAGGTTTAAGGATATAGTAACATAATTTAAAACCTTTTCATAATCAAATTGTAGGTGAAATATATAGATTAATATCAAATAAGGAAATCATCTAATAATCATTGGATTGACTCCATTTTATGAATACCAAGATCCATAATGACGAGGTGAGAGCATACGACGAAAGTCTAATTCCAATGATAAGATTTAAGAATACAATAACATAATTCACAACTTTTTCCATAATCAAATATTAGATAAAATTTATAGATTAACATCAATAAGGAAATTTCTTTAAGGCTAATGAAGGTTAACTTTGTGGAGGTTTGGCAGATTTTTTGCTGATTATATTGATGGTGGCTATTGGAAAAGGTTGCATGAGGCTGACCCAGGGCTGGAAGTTCTCTTTAAGGCCTTGTCTTTGGTCCATATTCCCTCTCTCCCTTCTCTTGACAAATTTGTTTAGAATCCCTCCACTAATGGTAACTTCTTTGTTTCTTTGGCTTTTCATCTTAATGCTTCTTTTGTTAGTCCTACACCTTTTTGGGCCTCTATTTGGTCCTCTAAATTGATTCCTAAGTTCAATATTTTCTTTTGGATCTTTTTCCAGAACAAAGTATTAACTACTGACAATTTGGTCAAGAGAGGTTTTATGATCCCTAACAAGTGCTTTCTGTGAAAAGAGGAGGCTAAAAATTCTTTCCATCTATTGATTGGCTATAGATTTTTTAGAATTGTGTTGGTCCATATGCTTTCTCTTTGGAACCTTAGTTGGGTGTTCCTTGCATCAATTAAGGATTTGTGGGCTTAATGGATTGGACCTACATCTAATCCAACTTTGTAGGTCTTTTGGTCTCTATCTCTTCCTCATATTGCTTGGGGTAAGTGGCTTAAGCGTAACAATAGGATTTTTCAGGAATTCTACCCTCCCTGCTTTATTTGTGGCCTATAAAATCTATGTGGCTATTAAAGAAAATTTTGTGGTTGGGATTTCTTTTCACAATGGGCTGAAGGTTATGCTTAGTCACTATGATACTTTTGTTGCTCAGAATTGGAAATTTCCTTGTGATATATCCCTCCCAGTTACTAAAGGGAAAGCTTCTAGAGAGGATGTGGTGTGGAAAGCTCCTCTAGATGGATGGGTGAAGGTTAGCTTTGATGGAGCTGCTAAAGGAAATCCAGGACCTGGTGGTTGTGGGGAAGTGATTAGAAAGTCAAATGGTAGGCTTGTCTCTGTAGTGGCACTCCCTTTGGGAACCCATACAAACCACTATGCAGAAGTGGTTGCCACCTATCATGGTCGCAAATTGGCACAAAAGAAAGGTTATAAGAAAGTATGGCTTGAGGGAGATTCTCTCAATATCATAAATAATTTGAAGAATTGTGTTGTCCCCTCATGGACTATTGAAAATTTGATTAAAGATGCTATTGATATTATTAAGTCCTTTGATGAATATTACATTTCTCATATATTAAGGGAGGGAAATAGACTTGCTAATGAATTTGCAAATCTAGGAGTTAGAGGTGCTAGGGAATGGGGACTGAATGACCCCCTCCCTATTGAAGCAATTGTAAGAATTAATCATGATTGCTAAATTCAAAGTGAATGATGATTTAGTAAGGCTTGGGGCTTGGGGCATGCATGACCTTCATCACGTGGCAAGCTATTATGTTAAAGGATGGTAATCAAAAAATGGATCGATTTGTTGGTGCAAGGATTGATATCCATAGGGAATGGAGCACTAGGTTCATTAATTTCACTTGCCATTATTCCTTTTTCACATGAATTGTGGGAACTATTCGCATTTCCTTCTCAAGGTTTCTACTTATTGCATTCAAATTTCTCAAAATTCTAGCTCTACATTTCTAGAAGTCATGAGAGGAGAAAGGAATCACATTGAACCATTCTCATGTGATGTCATCAAGAAGAAGCTAGAGGTTTGGAAAATATTAGAAAAGGGTGGGTTCACTCCTTACTTGGAGAGATTACATGGCAACAATTTGTAGACCACTGCATTTTTCACAAAAGCCTGGAACAATAGGGTTCTGAAGTTGTGCGAGACAGAGTTCAAAGTGAACGAATACTTCATAGCCAACATTATGGGGTTTTCAATGAAGGTAAAGAAAGTCTTCAGAGATAAAAAGGACTCGTAGGCCACCATGCATATTTTCTTCAAAGGTGATGAAGCTCAAGACTTGAAGATGGTGAGTGGTGGTTACTAGAGGAACTCTCTTAAGGTGTTGTGGGGGGATGTGGCTGAGGAGCTCATGTGTTTGATTACCCTTGAAGAATGCTTCTCTGTGGTAAATTCCTAACACTTCATTATGCTCAATCACTTTCACCATAAGAAAAGGATTTCTTTTCCCTATTATCTTTTGGCATCCCTGGATTTTGGCCTTAAGGACCATAAGAAGAACCCAAAGAACCCTATTTTACATGTGAGGCTTATCCTTCTAATCTCTGATTATGCTAAATCCTTTGAAGTGGTCAAGCCAATTGCTACCCCTAACGATAAGCAGAAGAAGTTGGAGGAAGAATATGATATGGTTTCTGAGGAGGAACGAGCTAGCAAGAAGGGAAAGAAGAGGAATCTCATCCTGGAGAAGGATTCATAATTTGAGGAGGATGTTGACTATGTACTGGACTCTCTTGCTACCATGAAAGAGGAAAACCCTGCTTCGGGGAAGTCTAAAAAAGGGGAGATGAGCCCTAATAGGGGTTATGATACATGCAGTGAGGAGTCAAGTGTTGATATGCTGATTAGATGCATGAATGAGAGGAATGAAGTGGCGGGTGAGGTTTCTTCACCTCCCCCTATGAAGTAGAAAAAGGAGCTAGAGCTAGGTAGTAATAGGAAACTGGTTGTGAGGTTAGCGAGCCAACTATTGGAGATGAAGTCTCCTCTCAAGATTATGAGCAGACTTGGTGTTGTGGATTCACTAATTGAGGCTCTGGGCTTGCAGATGGAAAGGAAGGTTGTGACTGAGGTGGGGTTGGCTGCTAAGGGTTCTCCTATTGTGGACCTGGATAGGCAGAGGAAAAGAAAGGAGGTTGTTGTGGGAATTGTAGAGTCTATTCAAAAAATCCAAACTCTGACTACTGCTGGGAAGGGGAAGGAGGTCTCTGTCAATCAGGGTAAGTTAAGTTCCTAATTTTCAACATTGATAAGGAAAATATTTCTAATGTTTTGGGAACTGCTAGAGAGGGTTCCATTATTTTTTACAAGTTATTTAAATGGTCGTTCCACGAACTTAATATGACCAACATGAAAGTTTTTGGTATTATAAGTAAAGTTGACGAGTCTCCAAACCAAAATCAGATTGATAATCTAATGAATTCTATGAAAATTGTGGCAGATGAAATGCTTATTATGAAGCAAAATCTTGAGGGTAGGGTTCTATCCCTTAAAACTCATTTGGAGAGGCTTTACGCCAACATGGAAAAGGGTGGGGAAGTGGATAAATTTGGGGTTAATTTTGAAACTCTTGGTATTACCTCCCCTTTTGAAATGGCCAAAAAATGCAAGGAGACTATTCAGTCTGGTGAGATTGGTGCTCTTGGTGGGTGGGTGCGGATATACTGAAGAATATGTAATGTTGATGTTGGTGTTCCTCCTTTTTGGCTAAATTTTTACTGATGGTACATTGTAGTTTGGTCGATATATACTTATTGTAGTTTTCTTATACATTTCAGTTGCTTTTTTGTAAAGGGTTTCAGGCCCCTTCAAAACCCGTTATTTACCTCTAATCAAAAACATCAATAAGGAAATCAACTAATAATCATTGGATTGACTCCATATTTTTATCACCAACATCCATAATAGCAAGGTGAGAGCATATGGAAAAATTATAATTCCAATGATAAAATTTAAGAATATAATAACATAATTCACAAATTTTCCATAATCAAATATTAGATGAAATTTCTAGATTAACATCATATAATGAAACCAACTAATAATCATTGAGTTGACTCTATTTTTTGATCACCAAGATGCATAACAACAAGGTGAGAGCATGCGATGAAAGTCTAATTCCAATAAAAAATTAATAATACAATAACATAATTCATAAATTTTATACAATCAAATATTAGATGAAATTTGTAGATTAACATAAAATAAGGAAATCAACTAATAATCAATGGATCAACTCTATTTTCTGATCACCAAGATCCATAGCAATGAGGCGAAAGCATATGATGAAAATTCATATTCCATTTTGAATAAATGAGGAAATGTAAAGAATGAAATACTTCACCACTTATTTAGTTCAATTAAAATAATAACATGAAAGCATAATCTTCCACTTATTCAATAGTGAGTTATATTCCATGTATTCAGTGGGTTTAGGAATCCAAAATAGTAATGAAATGAACATATAATCTTCCATTTATTCAACGATGAGTGATATTCGACTTATTTAGTGGGGTTAGGAATCCAAAATAATAACTAAATGAACATATACTCTTCCACTTATTCAATGGTGAGTGATATTATACTTATTGAGTGGGGTAAGTAGTGATAAAAGAATGAGTACTCTTCCACTTATTCAGTGGTGAGTGGCAAGCACTTACTAATGAAACATTACATTCAACATCATATTAAAAATCCATAATTTAAAGGTTCGTATATAAACACATCATAAGTCTAAAATTTCAAAGTGCCAAGAGAGTTGTAATATGGTAAAGATAATTCAATAACGATACAAGAAAGAAAAACAAAGTTGGTAGACTAAATCCATTTACAAAATGGAGGATGTATTTCCATGCTACTAGCAAAAAAATATTTCATTATCATTGGAAGTGGAATAATAAAACCCTTATATAAATCATTTAATGCAACATGCTTGGAAATCATGTGACCTTGCATACTTATAATAATAAGTAAATTTGATGAATATAAATATAAATCATCCCTATATCAAATCCTTCATGTAATAACTATATGAAAATTTTAAGACACTATAAAAAACAAATAAAAGTACTATCAAATGGTTGATAGAGATAAATATCTATAACATTGTTGCTAATAAATGCATATGATAGCTCTAAAATTATATTAATGTGTAGTGTTTGACCAAACAAATTCTAAATATCTACACCTATGGACCAATTAATAACACCTTAAATGCTTTTACTGATCTAATAATAATAGATGTCTTAATTTTTTGATATATGGGTTGGTTTGCCCCATTTAAGAGAATGCCTATTGATATAAATATACAACATTGTCACCTAATTATAATATTTTAATATTTTTTTTCTAGAGGAAAGAAAAATTATTAGTGTAAATATACAACACTTCCTACTAATAATGTGGCTTCTAAAGAGTTCCAATACATCAAAATTAAAGACCTATTTTAGTTGAGATTATAAATTACTAGGAATAGATTTAGGATTTCATGTAGATCAATTTGAGGAAAATATGTGATAATTAATAGAAGACTCTAGCTAAGTTAAGGAAAGAGAACAATAATCTAGAGATTCAATTAAATCTTCTATTTATAACTAATTGTTCATTTTCTCTACCAATACCATTTTCATATGGTTAAGGAGGAGGTTCAGACCTAAACTTAAATTGTTTTCATTCACTGCTTTATATGATACTGCATTTGGATCCTACATATAATTTGAATTTAAGCACTACTTAACAATATCAACATCTACAACTTTAATTTAGACAAGTTCCAGACCACTAACTTACTCACCATACTGATGTTACCCAAAAAGTTGTATGTAACTTTTTTTCAAGCTCTATAGCTACTACCAATATACTCATCATGATGAGGTTATACAAGAGAGAAGAAGAGTTTCCAGGACAATATTTATGAAAGATCCATTTAAAGGTAGTGCATTGGTTCCACTTTAGTAGTAGCAAACCATGTACAAAAGGGTGTCATACTGAATAATAAAAATAATAATTCACCATGAACACATTATCGAAGTAAGGATAAGAAGGAACATTTGAATTATAGTTCCATTGGCTTGTGCATGAAGATGTTGACCATGATTAGTGATCAGATCTCAACTACACAAACCTTTGGAAACATTGTTTGTGTCGTGCTCTCCTCTACAATACTTGTACCTAGTGGTGGATCTTGAAAATTTTCCATAGTTTTAGATTGACCAGTGGGTGGGAAAATTTTGATAATCCTTAACTAGTTAAATTAGGGTTGTTAAGTCTGAAACCTAGGGCTTTCCAAAACCATATTATTCTAAAATTCTAGCATTCTTATGTTTCGTCATTGGCATTGTTTTCTTTTTGACTAGTCTTTAAGTTACAAATTAAGGGTATTGATTTATATGTTCCTGCATCCCCATTTTACTAGGAAGTGACCCCTTAAAAGATTTTTTAAGATTAAATTATTATCCTTCATAATTTTTTATGTTTCCCAATCAACCTAGACACGTGTCATGATATTGCATTGTCCATATGGTTCATAGTGAGCTTGGTTTCAAGTCTTTTTCTAGCCCCGCAATACCCCAAAATAATGACATGTGTCCAAATATTTCTAAAGGCTAGTGTCTCTTATCAAATGTTTTAATTTTGTGACACTAAGCCTTTTTGTCTCATCTGAAATTGGTCCCCCTAGTCCCTAGTCATTTTAAGTTGTTTATTTGAGCATGTGCATTTCATGGAGGCTCTTGCCTTTGCAGGGCTTTGACAATCTAACACTTTTCTTCCATGAAATGGTGAAACATTGACACATATTTAAACATGTGCTAAATTCCATTTCCAAGGCACAAGCCTTTGCAACGCCATGGTGGGACAAGCTTTTTGTTCTTGCAAAGTTGTGAGATTATGACAAGTGCCACCATCACGAGGCTTCACGGTGAGTTCTTCAATTGCAAGGGGCATATTTTTGTTGTATTCTCCCCTTGTGAGCCTGTGAAATGGTGAAACTTTTAACGCAATGAAAAAAGGAGGTTGTCACTTATGCAAGAAAATTCAAACTGACACAATGGTCATTGATTTAGAGATTAACAGTCCACATTCAAACTTGGCCAATGTCTCCCACTAGTCGCGCATTCAAGCATGCGAAGGAAGTAATGTTTGATGGGATAGTTATCTGCTAAATTCATGATGGCCAGGATAAATTGCTCATTCAAATTCATTTCACTCACAAGTGCTAAAATGATCGAGTGAAGTGTTGCAATTTTTCAATTCGAACAAGGGTCTTTTGGTACAAAATTAGGGTTTTTAGCTCTATTTTGAACAAGTAATTTGCACCCTGATTGTGAATTTCAAGAAAAATTAAAAGTGTAAAGGGGTTTTTTTTAGTACAAAAGTGAATAATAGTAAGTTATTTGGGGTATATGCTACGAAATTTTTCTTATACCCCTTGTTTGGAACAAATTTCATAAAAACCTAGCCAACGGTGTTTAATCCCTAGCCTCTGTAACCTCACACAATGACCAAAACCTTAGCTAAAAAGAGGAGACAATTATGATGATTTCAGGGTCAACAAAGAGATCAAAGGTTGGTCCAGGGTCTTGTGGCCTCATAGATAAGCTATTTAACTAGAACAGTCGGTGAAGAGACCCTATCATCACATAAGAAGGGTATGTGTTGTTTAAGCATTCTTATAGAAAGGCCCATGCAGATAGGCCTATCTATAATATATGGAACTTGGGATTGGGCAAGTTAGTGGTGCCCAATTTCTTCATTAATGTGGAATTGATAAGAAAGTTGTCTAGAGCCTACAACCCTGACACAAGGTCCTTGTTTACCAATTATGAATGGAGCCTATTGCCATTGGACATGGACCAGGTATATAGAGTTTTTCAATTGGATCCTAATGCATATCTACTAATTGACATGGGTACATTATGTAGAGAGTATGAAAGAAATAGGGACAATTATAGAGTTAGGTGGCTTCCATGCTTCATGCCAAAGGTGCCAAGGAGGAAATTGTAGATATTTGGTAGGGGTAATTTGGAGCCCTTTTTTTGAGCCCTACTTTCAAAAGACCTATTTCTCATTGCTACAATTCCAAGGGATGGATAGAAGAATTTAGATTTCTATCAACTTGATTGTTTTGGCAATTGATATTCAAATTAAAGATGTGAATAGGCCCTATGACTTTGTAGTGTATGTATACAACCAATTTCACGAGTCCCTTTGTGAAATTAAGAAGGATCCTTCAAGTTCCATGCACTTTAAGCAATATTCTCTCCTACTACACATAATTTTATATGTTGGAGTACATGTATGGCCACCGCAGTTGAAAATCAGGGCTATGGGAGAGAACATGAGATGTTTCCAGTCCAATAGTGGAAATATTTATGGGATCATGACTGCAAGAAGTCTAATAATTCTACCTTTGAGGAGTTTTTTTTAAGCCACTAAGGAAGGGGCTAGGTCACCCCACTGATTAGGGTTTATCTAAGGAAGTAAGGAGATTTTTGAGACCCCACGGTCTCACCCCAGAGAAAATAATTAATCACAATTGGGGTGATTGGTTTTTCTATGTTGATGCTATAGTAAGAAGGATCTATGGGACTCCTGTGGCACCTCATGTGCTTCCCAAGCATGTCCCTAAGAGAATTTACTTCTTGGAGATCATGTGGAAATTGAATGGTTCTGACAAGACTCATTTTAGAAACAACAAGAAGCATGTTATCCTCCCCACTTTTGTGGCATTCTATGATTTTATGGATTTGAATAGGGAAGGTATGGAGTTGGTCTAAGAAAAATTGATCCCCTACAAGATGAAGGTGGACAAGGTTAGAGGTTTTGATCCTAAAGGCTTCATAAATAGGGAAAGAATAACTTATAAGTTGTTAGCTTACTTTCATTAGCCTGACAACATTGAGGGTTTTATCAAGACTGCTCTTTAGAGAGCCAAGCTTCCAAAAGCATGGAGTTGTGGGTTAAAATATAGATTGTAGAGAACAAAAGGATGAAGGTTGACCCATCCTTTAGAGGATCCTTCCTACAAATAAGGGACCCCATATTTAGGATGATGAATATGCTTGACAATGCCAACCAATTTTTGGCTAATGTCCCACAAGTACCCCCAAGCACTTTAGGTTATTTTGCTTCATCCATAGTAGAAGTACTGCAAAGCCCACAACTAGTGATCCCATTGCAAGAAATTGACCCACATGTTGTGTCTCTGGTTGATTATCCAATTGTTCTAGAGGAGATGGATGAGGATTCTCTTATGGTTTAGAATATACTTCCTCCTCCTAGGATGCTAATTGAGATGCTTATAGATAATAGATTAGTCATCAATTTTGAAACATTTGGGCATGTTGTTGATGACACCCAGGGAAAGGCTAGTGAATAATCTTTGAAGGATGAGGATTTCATTAACACTCTGGAGTTCACAGACTTGTTCCTTAAGAACAAAGGGGAAGGTTTGAGATTAACTCTTACTACAATCAACTTCTTTGAGTAGGAGTGAAAGGCCACCATTGAACAGTTTTAGAAAAAGGTAAAGGAAGAGATGGAGGGAATGACCACAAAGAAGGGGAGAGAGTGGGTAAAAAATGAAAGATGATTGTTACTACCAATTTGGGACATCTCCTCAATCATTTCATTTGATTCAATAAGGAGGCATCAAGGTGAGGATCCAATTTTGGGATCAGAGGAACAAGCAAAAGAGTTATATTTTGGGTCTGGATTCCACCCTAGACATGATACCTTGACTATTTGGTTAATAGGTGAACATATGGCAGAAATCCATACTAATGTGCAAGATGAAAGCATGACACTGATTGCACCAGTGGGGCTTGAGGAGAATCTTGTATAAATATGTGAATAAAGTGGGAAGAGGATGCCTAGTTGAAGGCATGGAAAAAGAAAGAAAAAAAAAATTGAAAGAGAGAAATGAGTTGCAGTAATGGTGAGTCCTTTGAAGTAAATGAAGAAGATGGCGATGATGAATGATGAAGATGGTGAATTTGCAGAACTGAAAGTGAAAGAGGCAAGATTCCAGCAACAAAGGTAAATTTCAATTTTTATTGTATCTATGGAAATTTAGATGGGTTAGCTTATTAAATAATAAACATCAAAATCCAATGAAATAACAAAGCACAAAGGAAATATAATGAAAATAAAAGGAGTAATACTACTAGAAATCTTCATCTTCCATGGTTCACCTTTGTTACACCTTCTAGTTTGCAGCAAGTCAATGAGGCCCTCAGATTTCAAATTGAGCAACCTATAATAATGTCAAATCCCTATGCAAATGTTGAAGGATTTGATAAATGCCTATGTCTATTACAATATAATAAATGAAAATGATGACTATCAATGCTAAAATGACTATAATGCCTATATTAAAAATGACGGGATCCAAAAATTATGAGTAAAATTGTCTTTTATAGAAAACACAATTTTGAGTGGACGGATGAGATTAATTCATGACGAAAACCTAAAATGAAAGGTCCAGATTAAATCTAAGAATCCCTAATTAGGGTTAGGGAAAATTCATTAATCGAACGGTCAAGATAATATCTCAGATAATCAAATCGGCGGTGGAGAATAAATGAGATAAATTAATTAGAAAATAAGGATTTTCAAAAATCAAGAAGATAAAGACTGCCTGATTTGTGAGATTCAAAAAATCAAGAAGATAAGAGTTAGACTGAAGATCAGATTTGGAAAATCAAGAATCTGCCCGATTACTTGATTTTTGGAAGATTAGTTACCATTTTGAATTAAATTAATTCAAAATAATGATTTTTGAGACAATAAATAATCTTTTTCAGATTATTTACCAAAATGGACTAACAGTTAAGAAAGTGATGAAATTTTAAGTAATTTTATTTATTTAAAATGAGAGGAATATTAATTTTGTCAATTAAATAATTAAATATAATTATTTAATTTAGAAGATAAGATTAATTAATTAAATTAATTAATCAATTCATTTAATTATGACAGTTAGTGACATATTAAATAAATAAATAAAATTTATTTATTTAATAATCATGAAGAATGAAAGGACATGGATTAATTAAATAATTATGAATTATTTAATCAATAGTCGAATGTGGACCAAGGACAATTAAATGTCACAATTATGTTAGGACGAAAGTGGTAAAAATGAAGCTTGTAGGCCTAGATCATTTTTAGGTGTCTACATTTTTCCCCTCTTTGTCATAATGTAGCATGTCGCATTGTGACAAAGAAAATAAGTCAAAAATATGCCCCAGTGCAAAATAAGATAAGGAAGAACAACGAGGAGGGTTGTAGTATGCCCCCTCGAGAGGACAGACAGGTTCCAAGAACATGGGTGTGCTCTCGAAAATTGATGAGAAGAATAAAATATGAAGAGACAAAGAAATGTTAGTGCAAAATATATGGATGATGATATGGATGCAATGCCTATATGAGACGGGCGAGAGAAGATGACACGACTAAAGAAGATGCATGTTAGTTCCTTGACCAAATCCTTCAAAACATTGCCATAGGACTTTAATATTTATTGCTCTTAATCATCATTGGGTGGTAAAAATGACACAAATGGACAACAAACACCATGATATGACATAGACCAAGGTGTGCAAGGTTATTCATTTGAAAAACAGACAGTCACAGACAAGGAATGTCCTAACTCATACTAAGGGCGAAGTTGCCCCAGTCTTTTTGTCAAAACAATCCACAGACAATAGTCACAGAAAAACAAAATAGGTCAGGAGACGTTATCGCACCTTTAAATCCTTCATGGGACATCCTCGAGGTTGCTAGTAACATGACCAAAAAGACAAGACAATAAAAATATAAGACAAAATAGCCAAGATATAAGACAAGATAGACCAGAAAGATTAAAAACCATTTTATTTTGTTTGCAAATGTTTGTTTTCCAAATATTGATTTCTTGTCGATTTGATAGTTTTGACAGTTTAAGAGCTTTTCCAATTTGACAGTGTTGACAGTTTGACAGGGCCTATTGTTAGGAAGGACACATCCTGAAAAGGAAAAGGGCATTTTGATGAGGTCTAACTCCAAGAAGGACACATCTTGAAGAGGACCAAAGAGTGATGAGACTGATGTTGTTTTGACTAATATGTTTTGGCAAGTTGACTGATGTTGATTGTATGATTGATTCGACTGTGCTATCTGATTTTGACCAATTTTGACATTGACGTTTCAAATGACTGTCTTGTGTCTGAGTTTGACTATGTCTAACTTATTTGACCGATGTGACAATTGTGACAAATGCCATGATTTTATTTGTACCAACCTAAAAGGACTGACCTAATGTCTCGGGGACTCATCGACTGATGGCCTTGCCTACGTAGCAAATGCGCAGAGACAACGTAGTTCAACTATAACATGGACTGACTGACATGATGGACTTTGACTCCATTTTTAGGATTTTGACATTGATTTGAATGTTTTTGTGTTTTCTTCAAGATGTTTTATGATTTTTAGGTCTTTCTTCAGGACATTTTATGATGTTTTTGGTCTTTCTTCAGGACATTTTTTGATGTTTTTTTTGTCTTTTTTTCATTTTATGATTTTTTTGGATTTTGACATTTAAGAGGATCATGACAAATGCATATGACTGATGCCTACACATGAGAATCCAAGGACAAACATGATTGTGCCCCTAGTCAAGTTGAATACCAATTGATAGGTGATGACAACGTTGTTTGACGTGGGAAGGATGCATCCTGAAACAACATGAGGACAATGACAATAATGTGATGAAAGTATGGAGGTCTATAGCTAGACCAAGAACGTAGTCAAGTAAAATTTTGGATAATCTTCTTGTATGGATTAGACTCGTTGCATTTGGAATGACTTGGTTAGGACTAGATGGGATGATGATTATCCTTAGACCGTTTAACAAGGGAAAGCCAAGACAGGTGATAGACATGAAAGGATAGGGGGTGGTCAAGTGGTAAAGATGGGAGACCTGAGACTAAGGGAATTTTCATATGATTTTCAAGGACTATGTCGTATAAGGACAATAAGACTATGACAATCAATGACATGATGTTTCGTGAATCGTGTATGACCGAAGGATAGACATGTTAAGAGTTTTCCCAAAGCATGATTTATGTGTGCCAGTTTTATGTCAAGACCAAGATAGGTGCGAAAAAATGCGTGGAAATGATAGGGCTTAGATGGATGTTAATGTCATGAGGAAGGTATGGGAAATGAGACGACTTGCCCCCAAGTGTAAAAGTCCACATAGACAATTTATTTTACACATGATGCCTGTTTGTGAGGTTTTCATCATGGTACTTATCCAGGGCGCCTATTTTCTAGGTTTTCACCATTGGACGAAATTTTTCTCTTTACTATTTTCTTGACTTTTTAATTTTTTGGGGTCGCCAAGATGCCTGTTTGCCAGGTTTTCATCAAGGTGACAATTTTTATCATTTTTCAATTTTATTTTTTTTGTATTTCCAATTTTGTGGATAGCCTGGATGCTTTAAATTACCACTGACTATTCTGAATCCACTGACGGTGCAGATGTAGAGACTGGTGCCATGATATGCCAATAATGACCTTGCTGAAGGAGTTGTCTTGTCAGGATCATAGCACTTGTATACAACTGATTGATGTCATTGTGATCCTTTCTGATACTAGAGTTGGCCTTATCAAAACACGCACATCGTAATAGAGTGCCATGAGAGTCCTTGTGGTAAAGAGTTGCTACCATGATGTGATGGATTTGTGACGTGGGATTTTTGGACTTTAGGCGAGATGTAGGATTATGACAGATGATGGTGGATGTGGAAAGATTGTTTGGATGTTTGGATGAATGACTTTTTATTTTCCAAACTTGGGATGGTGGATGACAAATTTTGGAGGGATGGTGTTTGGAACCAACACTTTTATATGCCTTGATTTATGACCATTTTGAAGGAGGTAGACATTTGTTATATGTGGGAGTCCTCTTTTCTTGTGGCTCCACATTGTGATTGACTTTTGTATTTGACTTGGTGTCTTTGTTTGATCCATCTTTCTTTGGGATCCATTTTAATTTCATTTCTCCACTTGTCTTTTTGTTTGATTCAATGGCCTTTGACATTTGATTTTGATCTTTTGACTTGTAATACTTTTGTTTTTGTTGGTTCCAAAGGGAAGGTTTATTTATGATGGAATGATGGTTCATGGTGTGGGTGGAGGGGGTGTTGGAAAAAATCTTATGACAAGGATTTCGCATGGACTCCATTTTGATGTTTGTATCTGACAAGGTTTCCCCCAGTATCGAGGAGGTATCACTAACATCATTTGATTTGCTGACTGAAGAATACCCAAGACCTTGATATTTGCAATTTTCCTGAAGCTGTATTGGTTCTAGCATGCCTTGCTCCTGTATGCCTAGTCCTTTGCCTTGATATTGCATGCTTTGATAGATTCTATTTGCGATGGGGTATTTTTTGTTTTGAAAGCAAGATGCTAACCCATCATTAGGTATGTAGATACTGTCACTTGTAATATTTTCATCTGCAAGAAAGCCTACTCTGACAAAGATAGATGACCCTAGTTGATAAAGTATCTTAGCTTCATTGTCATGTTGGACATATTCCTGACTGATATCTTTGGTCTGATCATGTGACATGTCAGGTTCAATAGATTATGTTGGTGCTTCCAAGGCAATGTCGAAGCCATCATTATGTTTAGTGTCATAAAGTCCAATTATTTTAGCTATAACTTGATCATATGCAAGCATGTCCCTCGTGGAAGATTCTTGTTCTGGAGGAATATCATCTATGTGTCCCATGGATGCAAGTGTCTCATCGTGGGAAGTGTCAATAATCAAGGCCTGTATAGGGTTGTCAAGTGTTTGATCATAAATGACGTAAAGGTCAAGGAGTGGATCATTTTGGACTTCTTGATCAATGGTAGGGTCTTGGTCGAAGATGGGGTTGTCATGGATTTGTACTTTTTGGTCAATGGTAGGTGTACTTTGGATGTCATGATTGTCTTGAAGGACTCCTTGAATGGAGTTTAAGATAGGATCATGGGATGGACTACCTTGTTCTTGACATGAGGGTGATATTATAAGGTCATGCTTTGGGCTTTCATTTTGACATGTATTCTCAGGTTTACACAATAGGATTTGACTTTGAGTAATGATAGAACTTTCATGACTAGATGTGGCTTGTGAGGGGATGACTTGAAAAGGATTAATGAATGACGGACTAGGATAGGACGTGGGGACTTGGACTGGACTAGTATGTGAAGGACAAGGATAGGACATGGGTACTTGCATTGGACTAGTATGTGAATGACAAGGGTATGACGTGGAGACTTGGACCGGATATGACATGGAGTCTTGGACTGGATTAGGATGTGGTGGCATAGGATGTGACATGGGGAATTCGACCGAATATGCCATGGAGTTTTGGGCTGGATTAGTGTAAGGTTGACTAAAATGGGACGTGGAGACTTGGACGGGATCGATATGGTATGATGTGAGGACTTGACATGCGTTCATAGATGGTTGATAGGGCATGTAGACATTGACAGGATTGATAGGTGAAGGGTTAGAATATGATGTGGAGGTTTGGAATGGACTAGTGGATAGTTGGCTTCCCTTGTCAAGGTTAGGATAAGGGTGATAAGTGGACGTTTGTTGGGAATTAATGGCAGGATTTGTGTTAAGTGGCTTTTGGTAGTGAGGGTAAACGGATGGAGGACTTGGACTGATGGGTTGTTGGTACAAAGGGCATTAATTTTTGGCTTGGATAAATTATCTCCTAAAGTCAAAGGCTTCTTGGTATCGACCTCTACATAGTAATTCATATTCAACTTTACTAGCAAGCCTATCAACATTTTGTTGAAGGGAAAACAAGGTGGTGGATGCCATGATGTTGTGAGATGATAATGTTTTTCAGATTTGACAAGCTTGGACCCAGATTGTTGATGTTTAGTTTGTTGAAGTTTTTCTAAAAACAGTTGGCAAACACATAGAAACTAAAACATTGAGTGTATGTTCAAGGATCAAACATGACCTTTTTTTGTTTTCACTGGTATTTGAACAAAAAGACACTTCAAGCAGACTCACTCTTAATAGTCAAAAGGTCATCATAGCAATCACAGCCCACATCTTAAAATTGTGTCAACTCACACAGTCGTGTCACCCCCTAGAGGGCGCTCGTGTTTTTATCTTTTCCAGGTGCGTACTCAACGTGACAGAAGTGGATACCGAATCCCCTAAGCAAAAAATCCATGGTGATTATATGGTGAGTATCTTGGGGGCAGATTCTTCCCTCCCCTTGCACTATGATTGAAATAATGTCTAGATACTGACACAGCTGGCATTCTACACTATGGTTCGTAGTCAAGGTTTCCGTTCGACACGACAATAGATAAACTCCCTCAGGAGACCTCCCAATCTTTAAAACAAAGATTTTGGGGATGGTTATCATGCTCACTGCCATTGAATATGGGTTTCCCCAAAATTCACTTTTGATTATAGTGGGTTGGAAAACCTGGCTTTGCTTGTTCCCACTTAGGTCGTTCCCGTAGGGTGAGTACTTTTTCCCACTACAGCAGGCCTTCTAAAGGTTTTAATAAAGCATAAATTGCATAAAGATAAAATGGGTAAGTCTGGTTTTTTGATCACCCAGTAAAGGGGAGAGCATATACCTATTACCCAACAAACACAACAAACAAAAAGTTTAGTTTCAAACCCAAATGACAATTATCTACACTAAGTGAAGATGTTGCTTTACGACAAACAAGGGATTCATTTTAACCAACATAAAATAAAGTTTGGTGTCTGCCCTAGGATTGATAAATTCCAGATTAAAGTGTCTATCCTATGATTGGTTCATTTTAATCCCCATACATGAATCAATCTACTGGTCATGGTCGCATCGAATCCAGATAACAATTTAATAAAGGAAATTATCAGGTATTTGTGGTTGCGTAGGCTTGTTGTTGTGTCGTTTCGTACTCATGCACCTGCAAAACAAAATATGAGACCGTATGAGAACTTGTAAAATCATGTTAGGAGTTTGAATTTTTTCCTTTGATCCACGAAAAGTAACTGCCAAATGCTGTAAACAAAGATTAGTAAAAAAAATAAAAATAAAAACTTAAATGAAAACAACAAACTTAAAATAGTGATAACTTCCTCAAAACTTAACAAAATTTTAAATGGTAGATATCCATGGAAAGCTGAAAATCAAACCTTCAAAACCCAGAAAGTATTTTCCACGATTCTACACAAAAGAATCATTATAGGCAAAAGGAAACACGAGTTTTAAAAGCTAAATTAAAAAAAAAAAGATCACTAAAATAGCCATAACCTTCTCAAATGTTAACAAAATTTGAAACCGTTTAAAGTTCTGGAAAGCTAAGACTAAGATCTACAAAACCCAGAAAACATTTTAAAATATTTTATTTTCCTATTTTTTTGTGCTCAAATGGAGGTGACGGGATTTCGTATGACTTCTTGGCTGTAACCTACAAAACAGTGAAAACAAACAAGAACACACACAAATTTCTGTCCAAAACATCAGGTTCACCAATGTAACTGAGGGTAATTTTCTAAGGTTTAGATTAGATCAATCAAATCAATATAAAAGCCAAAAACCCAAAGACCTATCAAGTACAAAGGAAATTAAATAATAAAACAGTTATACCTGTTTCTCGAAACTTCCATGATTACCTCCATAGTACCTTCTTACTTGCTGGTTTGTGTTGCCCTCAGATTCGTTGTACGAGCAATCTACAAATGTCTAAGTCCTACACCAAGCTTTGAAGGATTTGCATAAAAATGTCTAAAGCCTATGCCTAAATGCCTATGATTGACAATGCCTAAACATGCTAAGACTTAATTAAATAAAAGACAATAATTGTAATGAAAAGCCTAAATGTGCAAGTGCAAGAGTGTCTAAAGTGAATACATGTAATCAAAAAGTGAGAGGAAAATGGAATTTTATAGAAAATGCCATTTTGAATGGATGGGTGAGATTAATTCATGACGAAAACCTAAAATGAAAGGTCCAGATTAAATATGAGAATCCCTAATTAGGGTTAGGGAAAATTCATTAATCGAACGGTCAAGATAATATCTCAGATAATCAAATCGGCGGTGGAGAATAAATGAGATAAATTAATTAGAAAAATAAGGATTTTCAAAAATCAAGAAGATAAAGACTGCCTGATTTGTGAGATTCGAAAAATCAAGAGGATAAGAGTTGGACTGAAGATCAGATTTGGAAAATCAAGAATCTGCCCGATTACTTGATTTTTGGAAAATTAGTTACCATTTTGAATTAAATTAATTCAAAATAATGATTTTGTGAGACAATAAATAATCTTTTTCATATTATTTACCAAAATGGACTGACAGTTAAGAAAGTGATGAAATTTTAAATAATTTCATTTATTTAAAATGAGAGGAATATTAATTTTGTCAATTAAATAATTAAATATAATTATTTAATTTAGCAGATGAGATTAATTAACTAAATTAATTAATCAATTCATTTAATTATGACAATTAGTGACATTAAATAAATAAATAAAATTTATTTATTTAATAATCATGAAGAAATATATGACGAAGGGCAATTAAATAAGTTAAGAAATTTATTTAATTAAGGGAAGACTTAGACAATTAATGACGTATTTAATAAATAAATAAAATTTATTTATTTAATAATCATGAAGAATAAAAGGACGTGAATTAATTAAATAATTATGAATTATTTAATCAATAGTCGAATGTGGACCAAGGACAATTAAATGTCACAATTATGCTAGGACGAAAGTGGTAAAAATGAAGCTTGCAGGCCTAGATCATTTTTAGGTGTCTACATTTATAATTATGAGGTGTATGCTTATTTGCATTGTATGAGTTTGAAAAAGTGGAATCTAGAAAAGTGAGGAGGTGTTGAGGGTTGATGAGCAGCCCAATAAAATCCATTACATTGTTATGAGGAGAGGAGAGGATGAAGAGGATGACTTTTTTTGGTAGAGGAGGACTAATTATAGTGGGTTAATTCCCACAAAGGAGGAGAATGAACATGGAATTTGGTGGAGGTGGATGGTTTGTGGTGGGTTGAATCCCACAAGAGGAAGAGTGAGAGGAAGAGGTAATTGGAAAGAGAAGTTAGTTCATGGTGGAAGAAGTTCCACAAAGGGATATGTCAGTTAAATATTGCTCAAAGGAGTATGGCAAGTGTTTCGGCCAAGTGTTGGAAAAGAAGAAGGAAAAATCAGTAGGGTACCTATCTCAGCATTGGAGTATGTTGTGAGTTGTTCACAACTTGAAAGGGTAGTTCTACTACTCAACTCCATTTTGTGAGACCATGCTCACAAACTTCTTACCTAGTGTCTTTGATGCAGAATCATCTAGGTCCATATGTAATCAACATCGACCAAAAAAATAATATTTTTTATTTTATTTTATGTTTATTATAATTTTTTGGATTTGATGGTTGGTTTTCAGAGTTCAAATCAACTCAAATGGATAAAAGAGGTAAAGAGAATATTATTATTATTTATTATTGGAGAGTAAATTAGAATGAGAGGGAAACATCTTCAAAATACAATGAATTAAGATGGAATGCAAAGAAAATAAAAATAAGAGATTGTGCAGCTAGAATAAAATTTAAGGATTTTATTCCAAGAGGAATGGGATAGAATGCAAAAATCCATTCCCAAGTGGGAAAAGAAAAAAACAACATAGCCTTGAAGAAAAGGAGAAAAAGGTAGAAATAATGGTTGGAGTCTACACAATAAAAAATAAGAGGTAACCAAGAAGGAAAAAAGAAATTGTCAGAGGAGAGGAGTTTTGAAGGAGAAGTGGGAAAATTAAAATAAGGTTAAAGGAGAGAATTTTTGAAGTCTGTAGATTAAAATAAGGTAAAGATGAGGCTACACCTCATGAAAAGAATAACATAATTTATGCAAGCCATGGATTTTGACAAAAGAAAGAACCATCATTGCAGATTAATTAGATTTGAAAATTACAAGGAAGAGGCAAGTGAAGTAGTAAATGAATGATGCAAAGAATTTACAGAGAAGTAAAATAAATTACAATTGAGAATTGATATTTGTAAATTGTATAATGTATCTTTCTTGTAGACTAAAAAATCAATAAAGCAAATTTGAAGTTGAATTTTGGAGTTATTAAATTTTGAATGTAAATCAAAGTTGTGTTCCTATAGAAGTTTGTTGGAGTGAGTTGAATTATTTTCATCAATTTTGTAAAAATTTTGATTTGAATTTAAATGACAAATGAAAATTTCAATTTAAATTGGTATTGGCTATAGAATTCCTTGTCTGATAAAACTCGTGAATTCCAACTACATCAATTATATATGTGAATATGTATATATATATATATATATATATATATATGTATGTATGTATGTATGTATACATAGAGATATGTGTGTATGTGTGTATGTATATATATATGTATGTATGTATACACACACATATATGTATATGTGTGTATGTAAATATATATGTATGTATATATGTATACATATACATACATATACATGTATATATATAGGAATATTTGGAACTATTCCAATCTGTAAATTTTGTGAAGATAAGGTTGTGTTAGAAAATGTCTCTAAGAAATTTGCTAAGGTTGGATCATATGTCGAAAGGATAAAAGTTTCAAAATATTGTAGTATGGTTATAGAAGTTAATGAAAAGATTTCTATCTTTTGATGAATCTAAAAATTTGAAAAAGTTTCAAAGAAAATAGAAAAGGAGCAAACTAGATACAAACAACACAAAAATAAAGAAGGGGACAAGGAAAAATAATGTATAGAGAGCTTGACACACTCTAAACTCTCTCTAAAAATAAATTAAAATCTCACAAATTCCTCTTCTAAAATTTCTACAACACAACTCAAACAAAAACAAAAATTTGCAAATAAATTTCTGAAATTTGCTTGCACAAGGAACCAATGATATGCTTTATTAATAAAATCAGATTACAATGAAAATTTAGTCTCTAATGGATTGAGATACATAAAATTATCTCCCTACATACAATACATATGCAAATTAAATTCATTTACATCCAAACTATCCTCAAATACATAAGCATCTGCAAACAAAACCATATCCCAACACTTCTATATCACCTGCAACTCTTATAAATTCAATCTAGATGCTCTGGAATCCTCATGGGTTGGTATAAATCAGTCCCAACCTGAAAAAACACACCAAAAACACCCTCACATAGAATTCTATCCTTCCTCTTCATGTCTTCCTCTTTTATCTTCAAACTTGTCTTGCTGAAGAATGGGTTTTTCCTAGTTTACTCCTACCTGTCATGAAATTAATTTTACATCCTTTATTTTGGCCCAATAAATATGGCATGAACCATGCTATTTTTTAACATTAAATTCCTCAAAAAAAACAATTAAAAAAAAATAAAAATCATTCCAAAGAGCCCACTAAAAAAAGGAGTCTTTTTTAGTTTTTTTTCTCTCCTTTTTGACTCTTGAAAAAGCAGAAAAATCAAAGCAAGTCCTGGGTGCCCGCTTCTTAGTCCCTACTTTTAAAATATCATTAAATTATGTTTTAAAACTCCAAATTAAAATCCCAAGACACCAATTTTCCATTCAAATATTTTTTATTTAAATATTTTTAAAACTTCTTTTTTGTTGCTTTTTCTCCCACAAGTCATCTTGACAATGTGCAAAGGGAAATTAATTTGTCTAGTTTAATTATTCAAATATATATAATTTACCAACTTCAATTTGAATTCCAAACCAAAATTTACTCACCAAAAATTACAAAATTGCTCAACAAAAATTAAAAATTCTACTTGATACAAGATTGCTAATTTTCCATGGATGCTCCTGCATCAGACACCCATGGTAGAAAGAAATTTTTCATGATTTTAATTTTGAAAAATTTGTAGACCTTATTTCTATCTTGGATCCACCTCATTTCCTTGTCCAATGAAATATTTCTATGCACCACTTTCTACAAACTTACAACATTACCATGCTTCATCCTTCTTCTACTACCCATCATGTAATTCAAAGCATCAAATCTATTGTCCCACCAATATACTTCATCAAAATTAAAACTAAAAATTAAAATTATACCTTCTCCTTCATAAAAAAAAAAAAGTATTTATTTTCCTCATTCGCTGTCCCACCTTTTCCACCTCCTTCAACTATGTTTCCTTCATGAAATTCTACTATTTCAATGCCTTCTAAAAGGAATGATATTGCTGCAACTTGATTTCCTTCACTCAAAACAGCGTTAATACTATCATCAAAATAATTAATTTCCTCATTAGATGACAATGAATCATGACCACTAATCAAAACATTTTCACCTTCATTGTTCTCAAACAAGTATTTTTTAGAAAACTCTTCATTAACCTTCACACTCAACTCTTCCAATTCAAATTTATCAAAAGAAAATTTTGCTGCAAAAAACTTATCTACTCCTTCACTCTCTTTCTCATCAAGGGAAACAATAAACTCATATTTTTCCTTACTCTCTGCAACTACTTTCTTTCCACTTGAGATCTCTTTTTCAATCTAAGTCAACAATTCACCTTTCTCATATTCTTCATGGTTAGTATTAACAAAGCCAACATATGTATGCTTCATACTATCTAAAGGTCTAATTTCATCAACCAAACATGACCTTGCATTGCTGCAAACCTTACCCATTTCTTCTTTCAATGGCTTCAATTTTTGTTTCACTCCATCTTTCATCAATGTGTATGTGTTGGCATAACCATCATGCATCACCTTCCTATCAAATTGCCAAGGACTTCCTAACAAAATATGACACACATTCATAGGAATAATATCACATAAAATTTCATCTCTATAACCTCTTATATTAATTTTTACCAAGATTTGTTCACTAATCAAGATTTTCCTATCATCCTGTAGCCATGCTATCCTATATGGATGTTGATTCCTTCTTCTCTCTAGCTGTAATTTTCTCACCATCTCTTCAAAAACAAGATTTTTTGTGTTACCTCCATCTATAATGACATTGCATACCTTGTTCTATCACTTTCATCTTGTTCGAAACAATTTTTTTTTTGAATTGACTTATCATCTTCATTCAACAGTGTTCTTCTAGTCATTAAAGTTTCACCATCTTCTGTTTCTTTAGAATGTGATGACCTTTCATCTTCTCTATTCAAAATTTCTGCTCTATTATAATTTTCAATCCTTCTTATTGGCCTTTCCTCTTCATTAGGACAATCATATTCCCTATGATATTCTTCTCCACACTTAAAACAAGTTCCTCAAAAGGTTTCTCTTCCAAAACCTCTACCCGATCTTCCTCTACCTCTTGAATCTTGATCCTTAGGACCATATGAACCATCATACCACTGATTTTTTCTATTTCCTTGGTATTATTTTTTCTTATTTTTTTGATTATTATCTGCCCCATATGATCTTCCTTCAATCTCCTCTTCACATCCTCTTCCTCTTTGCTTACTATCATACCTTTTATTTATTCTTTCCTCAATTTTCAAGGCAACTTGGTATGCATCTTCCATAGTTATAACTCTCAGCAATGCCATCTCCTCTTGTATGCTTGGTCTCAAACCATTAATGTACCTTGCAACCTTCTCCTTAGTTTCTTCAACATGTCTTGTTCTAATCAAGATCCTATGAAACTCCTCTATATATTATTTCACCATTTTTGTTCCTTGCTTCAACCCTTGCATTTTCTTGAGTAATTCTAACTCATAATCTACTGGTATAAATTTTCTTTTAATTTTCTCTACCATTCTATCCCACCTTGTTATTTTATCCTTCCATTTTCTACCTCTTTCTAACTGAATTTCTCTCCACCATATTGAAGCATGACCCTTCAATCTTGTCTTAGAAAATCTCACTCTATCTAGGTCTCCAATTTCTTCAAACTCAAAATACTCCTCCATTTCATTGATCCAGCCTATGAGTTCCTATGGATTTAAGCTTCCATTGAAGGTAGGAACATAAATTTTTGGTCTCTTTCCTATTTTTGTCAAAGCCCTCAACAATGGGTCATTTGCAACTGCTACAATTTTCTCTCTTTGTTCAGTGTTTAGGCTAGCATTCTCTGAAGCTTCTTTGTCATCACTATTAGGTTCCCTTCTTTGTGAAAACCCTCTTATTATCTCTTCTTGAAGTACCTCTACTTTCCTTATCAAATCTCTAAAATCATTATCATGGAAAAAAATTTCCACTCTCCTCTCCAATCCATTTTTTTTTCAATATCCACAACGCAATCTTCATGCAACTGCCTCTCTTCGGCAATCTGTTACACACTCAATATCTTGCTACTCTAATAACACTAATGTATAGAGAGCTTGGAACACTCTAAAACCTCTCTAAAAATAAATTACAAACTCATGAATTCCTCTTCTAAAATTTTCACAACACAACTCAAACAAAAAAAAAATTGCAAATAAATTTTTGAAATTTGCTTGCACAAGGAACCAATGATATGCTTTATTAATAAACTTAGATTAAAATGAAAATTCAGTCTCTAATGGACTGAGATACAGAAAATTATCTCCCTACATACAATACATATGCAAATGAAATTCATTCACATCCAAACTATCCTCAAACACATGAGCATCTACAAACAGAACCATATCCCAACACTTTTATATCACTTGCAACTCTTATAAATTCAATCCAGCTGCTCTAGCATCCTCATGGGTTGGTTTAAATCAGTCCCAACCTGAAACAACACACCAACAACACCCTCACAGAGAATTCTATCCTTCCTCTTTCTGTCTTCCTCTTTTTTCTTCAAACTTGCCTTGTTGAAGAATGGGTTTTCCCTGTTTTACTCCTACCTATCATGAAATTAATTTTACATGCTTTATTTGGTCCCAATAAATATGGAATGAACCATGCTATTTCTAAAAATTAAATTCCTCAAAAAAAAATAATTAAAAACCATTCCCAGTAACCCACTAAAAATACAAGTCTTTTTCAGTTTTTTTTCTCTTCTTTTTGACTCCTGAAAAAATATAAAAATCAAAGCAAGTCCTGGGTGCCCAATTCTCAATCCCTACTTTTAGGGATCATTAAATTATTTTTTAAAAATCCAAATTTAAATCCCAACACACCAGTTTTCCTTTCAAATATTTTTTATTTAAATATTTTTAAAACTTATTTTTTGCTGCTTTTTCTCCCACAAGTCAACTTGACAATGTGCAAAGGGAAATTAATTTGTCAAGTTTAATTATTCAAATATATATCATTTACCAACTTCAATTTGAATTCCAAACCAAAATTTACTCACCAAAAAATTACAAAATTGCTCAACAAAAATTAAAAATTCTACTTGATACAGGATTGCCAATTTTCCATGGATGCTCCTACATCAAAAAATGGAGTTATAGAAGATCCAAAAATAATTCCAAGATATTTGTGATTTTTATATGATATCAATTTTTTTATATATTTTAACTATGCTAATAGTAATAATTTATCTTTTGAAAACATTTATGAAGCTAAGAACATTGTATTGATTCTGAAGTAAGCTAAGAAAACTCTTTCTAATATTATTGTGAAATATTGAACCAAGTTTTATAGGTGAATCTTCTTCTACAAGTTACGTTGATTCTAAAAATAAGTATCATAATAGTTTCCCTATAGGAGGATCTACTATTAATAATATTTAAAAATTAGTAAAAAAAAAAAATTTCTTCTTATTGAATCCTCCAATGCTCCTATAATGTGTAGTCAAACTAATCCTTTAAAGGTCAATAATGAAAATAATACTTTCATAATCTTAATCCATGCATTGACTTCCCTAATAGCCAACTTGAATAGTGTATTAAATGTGCCCAGAAAAATTATTGGTGAGTGATGCCTACCTACTAGATAGCCAATTGTAAATAAAATCAAGCATTTTTACAAGTATCACTCTATCCTTTAGTTTGATGACATATTTGTCATACCTAGCATCCATCTTTTACCTAAAATTGGAAGATGGAAAATCCTTGAATGGGACAATGACTAGTAGCACAACAAGTGAATCTTGTAAAAAGTGTAAATTATCATTGGAAGAAAGGCATAGCGGACCCACATGTTTACCACTATAAATAAATTAACATAATAAATTTGTAATAATAGGAAATATCTAGTGTTACTAAATCCTTAGGTCATTTAGTCTTCTATTCTAGATAGTTTACTTCCACCTTTTCCTTTTCCTTTTGATTTAAATGTATATTTTAAAGAAAGAACACTTGTTTTTTTGTGTCATGATGTTATCCACATTAAGATCAAACAATAGAAATCAAACCTATCAAAAAATTAAGATCCTTTTGGCCACTTATGGGTGTTAAGTGGACCATTCTCACTTTTTGGGTTCCATAAATGTGATTTTAATTAGTGAAATATTGATATTTCCATGATTATTAATATTAATAGTAATGGAAAAATATGCCCATAAGGATTAATATTAAAAAGATGAATTTTCACTACCAATGGTAATAATATGTACTATCCACCTACCAACACCTCCATCTACTACTTGGCCTCTCAGTCCTATAAATAAGGCCTTGTAAGCTCATTTGCACATAGTAGCTTGGATGATAAATTATCACATAGTGTCTTAGAGAGTATTAGAATCTTAGAAGGTGTGCTTTAATGTAAAGGACTTGTAGATTCAAGCAAATGTATGCTATTATCTTGCACATATAAACACATGTACATGTGTTTATATGTGCATGCACACAAACACTCACATATACGTACATGTATATATATATATGTACACATATGTGTATGTATTATATATGTGTATATGTGTGTGTATATATATATATATATATTTGTAATATATATGTGTGTATAAATTATGTATATATTTGATGCTTTTATAGAATCTCTCTCTATATATATATGTGTGTGTGTGTATGTATGTATATATATACACACATATAGGTGTGTATATATATGCATACATATATATGTATATATATGTATATATATACATATATATACATACATATATGTATATATATACATATATATACATACATATATGCATATATATATACACATATATATACATATATATGTATATATATGTATATATATACATCATATATATATGAAATTATATATATATATAGAGAGAGAGAATTTCATCCATATATATAAAACATTAATGTATGTATGTATGTATGTGTGCATGTGTGTATGTTTGTCTATATGCACACAAACATACACAATGTTTTATATATAAGCTCATCCATTTATATAATTTTTTTGTGTGTATAAATAAAATAGTATTTGAGAATCAGATTTACATTTGTGATCAATTTATATATAGTGCCCCTCCATTTTCACCATGGATGTGTAGGTAGTTTGGCCTTAGAACTTGGAGATGAAGATAAAATAATAGGGATATTTAAAGGTATGTGCTAATGAGATTTTATGCACATGTTATGATTAGTATATGGCTTTATTTGATTATGAAGACTAACTCTATCATGAGCAATATGTGATTATCTTATCATGACTATTATGAGAATATCATTTTGTGCATATCCTGCAACCATTGCATTCCACGAATTGACATCTCTTTTGAGGCATTCTGTCAGAGATTTTGGGTGCCTTCTCTATGTTGTTGATTCTTGCATACATGTCTTCCAAGGAAATTATAACAACAAAATATGATATACACACACGCCCAATCATATACCATGGAATTTGGCTTTACATCAACCAATCTCATTTGATTGGAAGTTTCTTAATCCTTTTCAACTAAAACAATTTGTGCACCTCCTACTATGACTCTATTCCATGAGGCGGATCTTTTTGAGGCCTTTTGTTAAGAAAGTTGTGCGCCTAAACCTGCCCAGTGTGCCTTTGTTTCCTTTGCGGCCCTTCCTCTAGCGGCATATGGGGTGGCCATATGCCCCAATTAGTATCGACGCCTTTGATTTTTTTTGTTGTGAACTTTCAGATTTAGCCTTAAGAAATTTGAAATTGATGACTTATATCATAATCTACACTTCAATTAATAGTAATATTATATATATATATATATATATATATATTGTATTCAATAGTTAAAGAATGGTTTTCGTGGATGAGATAGATTATATGGTAGGGAAGTAATTAAAAGATTTTAATTGGATAGTTACTTCTAAATAATTATTTAATTGTTATGGGTAAATGATTTGGGTAAATTATTAAAGTGAATTGGTTTATATTTCACATATAAATAACTGAGAGTTGGGGTTTGGTAAGGATTTATATGAATCTACAATTACACGGTGAGATGATAAAGTTAATGGTAAATGAGGGTAAAATGTTAGATTTAAATGTTTTAGATTAAATGTTAAGGATTTGGATTTCTCCCTATCAATGAGTCAGTAAGTGGATGTTAGTTACTTTTATAACTATTTAATAGAATTGTTGTGTAATTTAATTAATTGTAATATTGTTACTTTAGTTACTTTTTGTAGAACCCCAATCCTAACACCTGTAAAACACAAGAAACAAACACAATATTAGATCAAATGCAAGTAAGAATCAAGATTCTCCATGAAATCCATTTAAATTGCAAAGAACAAGAAATGAGATGAACATAAACAAACATAAACAAACATAAACCAAAGCTATCATATCTTATTCAATGTAAAGAAAACTCTTGATCCTATGGGGGAATTGGTGCCAATTTCATGTGAAAATTGGCCCTTTCCCAACTCATATGATGCAATGTTGATGAGTGGTCCACTTTGATGAAGATTCAATTGAGATCCATGATCAAACATCTCCATAACCTAGCTAAGACCTTGATAAAATTGATGAAAATAGATATGCTTGAAGATAAAATTGAGTATAGTAGACTTGCTCAAATTGTGGATGATCAAAATGAGGAGAGAAACCTCTTATTTATAGAAAGAAAAGATGGAGGAATGATCAAAATGAAGCAATGTGGGGTCATTCAACACCCAATGGGCAAGTGCCACTTGTCAAGATGTGAATGGGCAAAGGATGTGCACATTTTGATGAATGTGCCCATAAATGCAATTAGGTGGAATTTGAAAATAGTAAAACTCAATGTAAGAGGGAAAAAGAATGACTTAAATGCCACTTGGCTCAATGCAAAAGGACATGTAAGAAGGAATGAATGTCTTGTTGGAAGGACAAATCCACTTGGAGAGATTTCAAATTTGGAAGAATATTCCTCTAAAGATGCCAAGTTGAGAGAAAATAGAGATTTAATAAAAGAATTAAATGTATTTTCATGTGCAAGTGGCAAAAGCTAGAGGATGGGACATGGATTAAGATTAGATTTAATCGGGATTTGATTAAATAAGAAGAGGTTAGGTGATTTGACAATTTTGACTTAGATTTTAGGATTTAAATAAATCAAAGTTGAGAGGAAAATGATTTAGAATTAGTTAAATAAAGATTTTGATTTATTTAACTAAAGGGGATGATTGTTAGATTAAATTAGATAAAGGTTTAATTTATTTAATTTAATAAGATAACTTTAGAGAATTAATCAAATAAAAAGAATTATTTAATTAAATAGATACCTAGGGTTAATTAAATCAAATTGATTAATTTAATTAACAAAAGAGAACGACTTAATTAGATAAATAATGATTTATTTAATTACGGGATGAAGAGTGATGACAAGATTTAAGAAGGTGATTCGGGTTGAAATGGTGTTAGTAAAATCAGGATCAGATGTGTAATGCCAATCAGTACATTTTATGTGTCTACATCTTGCCCCTTTTTGAAGTGATGCATTTGCTGTGTTGTTTCAAAGAATAAACATGTCTTGATCAAAAGCTAAAAAATTTTAGATTTCAAAACTTGCCCCACTGCTGCACTGGTGAGAGAAAACATGCCGATATACTGCCCTCTCTAGAGATTGGACGAAAATTTCAACTTTTTTGGGTGATCTCACAAAAAAAGAGGACAAGGTGCCTGACATGTCCAGAAAGGCTCTAGAAGGTCAAAATTGTGCCAAAACAATGCAAAATGACTCATGGACGGACAAAAATAGGCTCAGGGGAGCCAAAACCCTGGCAGGACGGCTAAACAAGGTAAAAAAACCCTAAATTTTAGGCTTAATATAGGCCTCAGGGGGCCATTTCCAATTCATTTGTACACAGCCTATAGAGATTCTGCCACTAGAGCTCTGAGCATTGATTGAGATGGTGCAACGACAACTTCCACAACACGTTTCAGACTGAGTACAAGTATACTAGTGACATCCAGGCTTAGGACCTCCGATGAGTTATCCTAACTTGATATCATTTTTCATTGTTTGGTACATTTATTAGGCCTAGAAAGTTAGTTTAGGTCCAGTGGTGCAATATAGTGCCACTACAAACTTAATTTCAACGCCACGGGGTCTCAAACTACATTGCATATGCATGTAGCACTGCGGTGGCGGAGTTTGTAAATTAGGGTTTCAAGGCAAAGTGTGTTGCGTATACATAGAGCGTCGCAGCGGTCCTATTTGAAGTTTAGGCTCAAAGGTCAAAATGGGTCGCAAACAAACTACATCGTGGTGGCAGAGTTTGAGGGTTTAAACTCCTCCAGTGACGCAGTTTGAAACTTTCAAACTGCGCTTCCATTGTAAACAACAATGCATATGTTGTTTCAAAGGTGAAAAAGCTCGACCAGGATTAGGATTTTTTTCATGAAACTTGACATTGTGACCTTGCTAATGCAGGAGGTGGATGGTATACTTCACTCATGAGAGCACACGATCCTAGTTTTATTTGGAATTCTAGAGGGGATGCATGAGTGATTATAGGAGCACCTCGGAGCCCTAGGATTATGGTACATCGCCTAAGCTCACCTAGTCCGCACTCACTTGGCTATCATGACTATGTTGGCCAAGCAATGGCATAGCGAGATATCATCTTTCCATTTTCCCACTGGTGAGGTGACAATTACTTTGGAGGACGTCTGGCGCATTTTCAGACTATCAATCCACAAAGAGCACATCATTTATGATGTGGATGTTGGACTAGGTGCTTGTTGCAATGTGATGGGCCTCAATGAGATTATCTTCTTAGAGGGTTAGAATGAGTTGGAGTGATATAGGCTCATAGTTTCACCATTTAGATTAGTGGTAGTAGCGATTATCTCAGGGCTTGTGGCACCCGATCGGCAGGGCCAATACTTCAACGTTGGATGGGGGCTCACCTGGGAGAGGATGATCAGATTCAAGACTTGCTTTGCTTGGGAGTTGGTGCTATTGGCCTCTCTCTATAGAGATTTACATGAGATAGCATACTTGGATGATAGATCCCTTGGGTTCGGTGTTACTTTATTACATATCTGGGCATGGGAGCATATTTCAATGTTGTGTCTTGTCAGAGTTGTTCCAATGGCCATGGAGCCAGATGATCTAGTGGTGTGGTGATACAAAGGTGGAGTTTCATTTTCACACACTGGAAAGCATGGGATCCTTCATTAGATGAGGGTTATTGATGATATGTAGGAGTTCAGCTGGCGGCCATACCTTAGATGGCTAGCATGGTATGATGATGATTAGCAACTTTTCTTTGCCCGCCAGGACTAGCTTATGCAGGGGCGAGAGCACACTATTATTGAGAGATATTTTCTAAATAGAGTGGAACATCAGTTTGGTGATGCTCAAGATCAACCTAATGACCAATATGTGGCCATCTTTTCCTATACGAGAGGGAGATATCTTGGAGTCGGTACATACATTCCCATGAGGCAGTTCAGAGTTTTATGTAGCTTTCGGCTAGGCCATGGGGATATGATAGGGTCCAACTGATGCTGACATGACACAGGGATATAGGGATTGGTTCCAGGCACCTTTGAGATTGGCACTACTAGGTGTAGCAGTGGCCCGATGGAGGCCTAGGGGCCGAATAGGCAAGCAGCCATAGGGAGGCTAAGGGGTGAAAAGGACAGAGGTGAGGGAGGCAAGGTTCCATAGCTATATCATGGACCACCTCCCTAGGATAGAGAGCAGGTAGATAGGCCACCCAAATAGGATTAGGATCAGGTCTGCTAGGACCAGGACTAGGGACACTAGGATCAGGATCACAAGTACTAGAATAGGGTCTCGACACCACCGAGCGATGGGGACCAGGATCAGCCACTTATGCAACCACTCCTCAGCCAGACCCTAGGGATGGCCGGATTCTCTAGTTACAGACATAGGTACAGGAACTTATAGCTGAGAGAGATCAGTTATGGGCTGAGTGGGAATAGGGGGTCCAACAGAGATAAGCTACAGAGCTATAGGAAGCAACAGAGATGGGCAGATGACAACAGCTAGAGAGCATGTCTGTGTCCTCCTCCCAAAGCATGGTATCACTTCGATCATATAGAGAGGCCATACAGGAGGCCGATTATTACATGATGCACTATCACCAAGCTATGCCAAGAGCAGCTCGAGTCCTAGACTTTTCACAAAGGACATGCCGCAAACCTACAGAGGACCATGGAGAGAGAGCAGGTGGCAAGGGTACTAGCCAGTAGGGTTAGGCCCAGTTTTTTTCAAAGACATATATTATTTCATTCTTTTATGCTTCATAGGCTCATTTTTAATAGCCTAGTGGGTGATTGTACTCTATTGATATACACATGTACATTTTGATGATGATATATGATATGAGATGACTATTGATTTGATGTGATGTGTTCTATTCTATTTTATGCATTATGGATGGCTTTTATTTTCTACATGCTATGCAATGGTTCTATATGATGCTACGATGTTTATTTGATGATAATGTTATGTGATATATGACTTTATGATACGATGCAATGATATTATGCAATGTTATGGTGTACCTTATGTTCTATGTGATGATGCAAATGTGATGAGATGCTTTCTTTTTTTTATATCTTTTTTGTTATGATATGATGATGCAGAATGCCATGATTATGCAACTAACAGATCTATATTATGCTCCTAATGAATGAAATGCAACTTTTTTCCTTTTCATTATCTTTCTCATGCACTATATGGTGATGTGCTTATATGATGCTTATGTCATGATGGTTAAATGAATGATGTTTATATAAGTTTGATGGATGTTATGATGATGATATGATGAATGCAAATGATGTTATGATGATACAAATTTTATGGTAATGATGTATGATGTTTATGATGTGATGCTTTATGTTATGATAATGCAAAAATGGATGATTGTCTTTATGCTTATATAATGGATACATATGTATGGATTATGATATGCTTAGAATAACCAATCTGTATTATCCAATGATGGAAATGCAATGCATGTGATATGATTTAATATTTCCTATATGATATGATATCCAGTATGTTGATGGTTTGTGGATGTAGGATGGTTGCATGATGATTTTTGATTAACTATCATGGTACCATGTTAGCGTGAAGGAAGATGGAAGAAAGCAAGAGATTCTAGCAAGACACGAGATGATGATGATGATGATGATGATGATGATTTTCCAAGGAGTTGGGATTTTCAAAGGGCCAATTACCTTATGTCTGATAACACCCATAGGCATGATGCATCAAGGTATTAAGAAACAGGTTGGCATTGCACCTAGTGTGATGGACTTTGACTCAAAAATTAGATAGGAGTATTCTAGTTCACACTGAGCATATGAAACATTATTCAAAGTGTAGTTCAAATATTCCAAACATCTCAGACCAAAACATAGAAAAGCAAGCCTTCCTATGTGGTCAACAAAATATCTAAAATGCCCTCCCTACATCTAAACAAAGCATGCATGACAAAGGTTATATTAAAAAAAATCCAACAAGCACATCAGATAAAAGATAATGATCATTGCCCCATTCCTATCTCTCTAAATCCTTCATTTGGACATCATCGAGAGGTCTTTAGAATGAGTACAATAAGATAAGTTTAATAAGATAAAGATAAAGCAAAAAACCAAGCTAATGTTCTTCAATACCTCTAGCCAAGACTAAACTATGGTGATGCCTAATGTTGATGTCCATTGTAGGAAGGATGCATCCTCGGACATGAAAATATCAGATGATTGATATGGGACTGATTGAATGATAGGCTATTGACACAAAAAGTTGACCAACATGTTTATGTTTTGACCTAGATTTGAGACTTTGATGTTTGAGTTTTCACTTTTTACCTACTAGAATTGTTTTTGATTGTTTCACCAAAGGTTGAGGGTGATAATTGATTTATTATGAGTGATGTTTATTTTGGGTGAAAGTGGGATGAGGCAGATGGATTTTTTCAAATGTTTTGAGGCTATTTTTTGGTATTTTTGATATTTTGCAAATGTTTTGATTTTTGATTTTCCAATGTTTTGGGGTTTTCTGAGGTTTTGACCAAGGACTAACCTAAAAAGTTATCCTAGGGGCCTTGAGGGATAATCAACCAGATTAGCCTTGTTTACATTATACACACAGAGACCACGTAGTTTGATTGACATAGACTCAATTTATTGATGAAATATAAACAAATGGACTACCATTTTATTATGACAGACTCCTAAAGGACTGACCTAAGTGTCTCAAGGGATGATCAAAGATCAACCTTGCCTATGTTCAAAGCTCAAAGACGACGTAGTTTGACTAGACGACTCTATTTTTGACTTTTTGACCTATTTTTGGATTTTGATGTGTTTTGAATGTTTTTGGATTTTCTTGATGATGTTTTGAATGTTTTTGGATTTTCTAGATTTTTTTATTTTCTGATGTTTTGGATTTTCTGGATTTTCTAATGTTTTTGGATTTTTTGATTTTTGGGGACTTCAAGAACATACACAAATCCGATCTATGAGAACATGCCCCCAACGTGAAGCAATAGACTAATCTAATAAAGGCAGGACAAACTGACCTTAAGAATGGGTTGAGTAGTAGGTCAGGAGGGATCATGATACGAACATAGGACAAAGCTATGATGCAGATATAGATGGGTGATGGATGAAGATATGGAATGTGATTGATGATGGAAGCGTGATGGATGAATGATATAGAATGAGCTGTGAAGATCCTAGTGGATGGAAAGTGCTTATTTACACAAGGCACCCGTTTGCCAGGTTTTCACCAAGGTACCTATCCAAAACGCCACCGAAGTGGTTTTAACTTAGAGGACATTTTTTTCTCTTTACTATTTTAAATCCTTTTTCTAATTTTTTTGGATTTTTTTATTTTTTTTATTTTTTTGTTGTCACCATGACACCTATTTGCTAGGTTTTCATCAGGGTGACCATTTTTTTAGGACTTTTTCTAATTTTTTTATTTTTTGGTTTTATACCTTGCAATTTTTAGGCATAAATTTTTTTAAGATGGGAGTTGTTCATGGGCTCCTGCAAAGGTTCCCCTTCAGGTGTTGATAACTGATATGCCTTGACTTGTAACTTGTTGTGATGACAAATGGCCCCAACTAGTTAGGTTCAAATTTTCCTTTGCCATTTAGATTTGGGACATTCTTCTAGTTCTCTTTTAGCACAAGTTCTCCAACCTGGAATGTTCTGCTCCTGATCTTCTTGTTATAGCTCCTCTTGAGTTAGTTTTGATACACTTGTAGGTGGTTCAAGGCATTCATTCACCACTCATCTAGCAATTCCAGCTCATTCAGTCTTGACACCCATTATTCCTCATCTGTTATGAGGTTTTGCAGTGATATTCTAAGTGACGGAAGCTTGATCTTGATGGGTAATATGGCTTTTGATCTATAGACCAAGGAAAAGGGGGTGACACCTGTTGGTGTGTGGATGTTAGTTCGATAGGCCCAGAAGGAGGGATTTAGCTGTAGATTCCTATCAGGACCTGTGTCATTGACTATCTTTTTTAGGATTTTTAGAATGGTTTTGTTTGTGGCTTTTGCTTGGCCATTGCCTTGGGAATAATATGGGGTGGAAAAGTGATGTTGGATTTTGAATTTTTCGCATAGGTCACAAACATCCTAATTTTTGATTGTTGTTCCATTATCTAAAATGATGGCTTGTGGGACACTGTAGCGGCATATTAAGTAGTTCAGGATGAACTTTGATATCTTCTTTCTAGTTATGAATGTCATAGGGATGGCTTCCACCCACTTGGTGAAGTACGCAGTGGTGGTAATGATAAACTTGTGGCCACTGGATGAGGTGGGGGTGATTTTTCCAACGAGATTGAACCACCACTATAAAAAGGGCCATGGTGTGACAATGGGATGAAGCTCTTGAGCTGGTGCATGGATGAGGTCCCCATGCTACTGACATTGTAGACATCTTTTGAAATAGTCATGTGCTTCTCTTTCCATAGTAGGCCAATAATACCACATCCTCAATAGTTTCTTGGCCAAGGTCATACCACTCGAGTGTGAACCACATATGTCATTATGCACCTCGGTCAAGGAAGTCAATGCCACGTCAGTATTTAAGCAACGTAATAGGGTTCCTTCTATGCTCCTACGGTAAAGAGTTTCTCCTAGGATGAAAAACTAGGATGCTTTCTTGACAAAGGTTTTCTTAAGGTTTGAGGTTATGTCAGTTGGGAGGACTCCTATTCTCAAATAAGTGTATATGTCATGGTACCAGGGATCACTGGGATCAATGATTTCACACACAAATTTTGACTTTGGTACCTCGAATGCATGCACAAGAAGCTACTCTACCAGGAATTCATTCTTTGGGACATTGTGAGGGATATCCAATAGGGATCCAATTGTCACCATGGCATCAGTTGCTCTGTTGTTTTCTCTAGGTATCTGCTCGAATGTGATCTCAATGAAGGAATCCTTAATACTTTCCACTAATTTCTTGTATGGAGCTAGCTTGTTGTCCTTATTCTGGTATGCATCATTCACTTGATTGATTATTAGCTATGAATCTCCATATACCTTGAGATCCATGATATGCCACTGCGTTGCTATTCTATGTCTCATATTATGTGATATTATTTGTGTAGGGAAATGCCAACTTGTGGGATCTTGGTATGCAGTCTCCCTGTGGAGTGATGAAAAAAACCCCAGCTCTCGATCCATGTTGTGTGTAGGATCCATCAAAGTACAACTTCCAATGGTCTTCTATGCTTAAGTTGAAGATGGATTCATCAAGGAACTCTGAAATTAATAGATTCTTTGAGTACATTGGTGCTTCTTCTAATAGGTCTGCAATAGCTTTCCCTTTGATGGCCTTACATTCCATGTACTCAATGTCATATTCTGATAGGATCATGACCCACTTGGCCATCCTTCCTGTGAGTACTACCTTGGAAAGTAGGTTCTTAAGTGGGTTGATCTTGGCAATGAGCTTCATTTTGTGTGTTAGCATGTAGTGTCTGAACCTCTGCAAGGAAAACACCACTGCTAGACAAGATTTTTCGATGAAGAAATAATTTAACTCATGCCCTACCATGACCCAGTTGATGTAGTAAATGGCCCTCTCTATTCTTTTTTCATCATGCTGAGCTAGGAGAGCACCGAGAGTTGTCGTTGCTGCTAATATGTAGAGGATTAGAGGCTTTCTTGGGATTGGTGGCATAAGCACTAGAGGTGTTAGTAAATACTCTTTAATTTTGTTAAAGGTCTGATCGCACTTTTCATCCCACTTGTACACTGCCCCCTTGTGGAGTAGGTTAGAATATGGTATTGACTTGTCTACTAGCTGAGCTATGAACCAACAGATGGACTAGAGCCTACCTTGTAAGCCCCTTAACAGTTTCAATGTCTTAGGTGCCTCCATCTCAAGGATTGCCTTTACCTTAGCAGGATCTATTTCAATTCCTCTCATAGACACAATGTATCCCAATAGCTTCCTTTATTGTATGCCGAAGATGCATTTCTTCAAATTAAGTTGGACCTTGTATTCCTCCAGTCTGTCGAAGATGGCACTCAATGCTGCTATGCAGTCCCACCTCTTTCTAGATTTTGCTAATATGTCATCGACATAATCTTCCATAGTCTTATGGATCATGTCATGAAATATTAAGGTCATGGCCCTTTGATATGTTGCTCCAGTGTTCCTTGGGCCAAATGGCATCATGTTCCAGCAATATGTCCCCCATGGACAAGTAAAAGTGATTTTATGTTGATCTTCCTTGGCTATCATGATTTGGTTATACTTGGAGAATTCGTCAATCAGTGAAAGCATCTCATGTCCCTCAGTCATATCTACAATCATATCAATGTTGGGAAGTGGGAATTCTTCTTTGGGACATGCCTTGTTCAGGTCTCAGAAATCTATGCATATATGGATGCCCCCATCTAGTTTTGAAATAGGAACCAGATTTGATACCCACTCTGGATATTCAATTGGTTGTATGAACCCTGCATCCAGCAGCTTCTTCAGTTCCATTTTAACTAACAAGTCTATTTGGGGATGCATTTTTTTGAGTTTCTACCTGATGGGCTTTGCTTCTGGGTAAACTGCTAGATAGTGGACCACAATCTCTAGATCAAGCCTAGGCATGTTAGCATAGCTCCATGAAAAGTTGACCTTTCTCTCCCTTAAGAAAGTAGCTAGGAGGTCTTGTTCTTCTGACATTAATGATTCAACATAAAATGTGATATGCGAAGTTTCCTCTATTCCCAAGTTGACTAGGTTGCACTTCTCGGCTAGAACCACTGACTTTTCCTGATGTAGAGCACTGAGGGGGAGATTGAATCCTTCATCCTTGAGCGCCTCAGAGATGTTTTCACCATTGGATACATCCTTTTTTTTACTATTTTAGGGTCAGAGAGTGCCACAGTGTGGTTTTCACTCAAAGACCTAGAGGTTATTCTCAAGTTTTCAATTTTTTGACTAAAGGATTCAATCATCTCCCCATAGTAAGCTTGTGTGTCCAGAATGATATCAAACCCAGCCTTGTGATCTCTGCATGGTACCGTGCTCCACAGTCCCATGAATTGTGAGCGTGCTTCATCATTTTCAAAAGTGTCCAAAATTGGTGGTCCTCATTGGTTGTAATTGATGAGCTAGGGTAAGACTAGGTTGATTTCATGATTTTGACTAGTTGACTCAAATGACACAATACTAATCATGAGGAGAGAGGAATTCTTGAGAAGAAAAGGTAAGTCAGTTATGGCATCTTCCTCATCACTACTACTGCAAACATCAGTTATGTCAAATGTGAAATTTTCTAAAGGCAGGCCAGTGGATATGGGTAATTAAAGGGTGGTTGTCGTTTGTTGAGGTTTTTGACCTTCTTAATCGGGGGATTTCGGCCACGTATGGTTATACTTAGAGGGGTACATTCGAGACCAATATTTTTCATTTGCATCTCAGGAATGATGGGTATTAGAAGCCAGTTGTCATTTTGTCTAAGCTTTTTGTTTTTGTCATAGCCCATGGCGAGCATCATTTGTAAGCCTTTATTGTTATCATCTATAGGTAGATCAACTATTGTTCTATTGTCTTGGTATAGGAGATGGGATGGGTCCTCTTCTATTACTTCCCAGCTAAGATCTCCCCAACTTCCAAAGCTAGAAGAGCCTATTGTGAAGGTTTTGGATGAGGAAGCATCATTTGATTGTGTTTATCCTCATGACTTGGGAGATTGTGGCAACTCTCCTACCACAAAAAAAAATTGGAACTATATAGTATCCACACCCATTGTCCTAGATAATGACCTTAATATCAGAGATGGCAGGGATGACGGGTGTCTTTGTCATAGAAGTGGAGGCAAGAGTAGTTGGATCAATGTATGGAGTTGAGGGACCTTCATCATTTTTTGGCACTTGGGGGATTTTGTAATATTTGGCGTCTAGGCTCTTATAGTAAGAAAAAGGTTTAGGATCCCCATCGATAGTGACTTCTTGGCCTTGGTATGTGAACTTGACATATTGGTGGAAGGTTGATTCTACTGCTTGCATCCCATGAATCCACAAACGTCCTAGGAGGATGTTGTAAGGAAAATCAAGGTCGATGACCTGACAAGTGGTTTCCATAATTGCTAGCCCTACTTAAATAGGGAGTTGGATAGTGCCTTGAGACACTCTTTCTTGATCATCATAATCCTTGATTGTGATGCCTTTTCCTTTTTCAATGGAATCCTCTAAGATTCCTAGATTCTTTATGAGCTTGAGGGAACATATGTTTAAACCCCCACCTCCATCCACCAAGACTCTCTTGACTTTGTTATTATGCACTAGGACCTTCAGATGGAGTGCGTGATTGTAAGATGGTTGGGCGAGAAAGTATTTATCAGAGAATGTAAGAAGATTTGGGGTAATTTTTTTCTAACCATAGCTTGGAATTGTTTAGCATCAAGATCCGTGGAGATGGTGGATGAGGTTAATGCTTCTTCAAGGATCTTTTGTGGGCTAATAATATCTTTAGCAACTCCATGATGGAGATCTGAGATGGGGTTCTTTTCAATTGATCAAGACATTATATCCACTAGGAATAGATCTTGTGTTGGAAGTGGGTGCTCTAGGAAGCTAAGATGGCCCTACGATGGTGATTTTTCCACCTCTTGTGGTGACTCCACAATTAGCTTGGGATCCTTTGATGGTGATAATAGTGCAATACTCATCTAGGGATGTGACGACATTGTCATACACATGATTAACACTTTTGAATGCACCCTTCCCCTTATCATTGTTATTGTTCCCTTTGTTGTTATGATTGGGTATTGGATTCATGTAGATTTTGAGATTTTGATTTCCTGTTGGTTGTTCTACATTTATGATTTTATCTCTAATGAGGTCTTGAATTAATTTTTTCAACCTCATACAACTGGAAGTTGTGTGTCCCTTGATCTTATGGAAATCACAAAGGTGATTTTCATTGTACCACAGTGGTTTGACCAAGGGCTCTTGATAGTTATCATAGGTGGGGATTGTGATGATTTTTTCTACTACCAGTCACTTCATGATGGATTCAGTTGATTCCCCAAGGGCTGTGTACTTCCGCTTGTGGGAGTTTTTTTTCGTTGAGGTGGCACCCTTTGATCATTCACATTGTTGATTGTTCAATTGTTTGGCTATTGAGTCACCATGTTAGCTTGATGATTATTTTGATTGTTGTTTTCGGTTTGTTGTTGGGGTGTTGGTTTGTTTTTTCGAGGAGCACTGATGACAACTTTGGCGTCGACAACACCATCATTGGTAATGTTTCTATTTTTTTCCCATGTGCAAGGTTTGTCATTATAGCTAGTGGATGGGTGATTGTTTTGTTGTTCAGGATATGTGGGTGTCCCTCCTTGTGTAATAAGGGCTCGTTCAATGTTAAGCACCTTGAAGATCAATTGGCAGTATTTGGTGATTCCTTGCACCTTGAGATGGAATGCCAAGGTTCCTTCCAAATTTGAGATGATGGTGCAAACTTGTTATTCTTTTGGAATGACCCATTTGCTTCTATTGGCCTTGGATCACCATCATTGTAGGAAGGAAGTAAATGATTTTTTTTTTACCTTGTTTAAGAGCTAATAGTTCCTCTAGATTGACATCCATACCGATATTGAATGCGTATTTTTTTATGAATGCATCTACTATCTCTTGGAACTTTTTGATGCCAGGAGGAAGGCGAGAGAACCACTCCATGGCGTGGCCATATAAACTTCTAGGAAATAGCCGCATCAGATATGTATCATCATATGTGAATTCCACATAATGAACTTGGAATTCCCTGATGTGATCTTTAGGGTTTCCCATCCCTCGGTATTTATCAAATTTGGGGATTTCAAATCCCTTTGGGAATGGTTTCATTACAAGACTCCTATCAAATAGATAGGGACACAAGTTGCCAGGTGTTTTTTTGGTTTTCCCTGATTGAAGTTCAAGCACTTGTTGTGAGAGTAATTTGATTTGTGTTGTTACATCATTTTGTGGATTAGGGGGTGGGATGAAGGTGTTTTGCAGTGGTTCACTTGTTGGATGGATGGGTGGATTGGTTGGTGTCTTAGTGGATGGTGCTTGCACATTTTTTTGCACCAAGTATGCTTGAACTTGTTGTTTTATCAACAATGCTTGTTGTTGGTCATGTTGTTGTTGCACTAATGGTGCTTGTTGTTGAGCTTACTACTATTGTTGCACCAACAATGCTTGTTTTTGGGCTGCTAGTTGGGTTTCTTCTTGTTGCTCTTGATATTGATTCAACGCTTGTTGGTATGCTTGTTTTTGGGATTCTTGTTGTTGTGTGAGGTATTGTGCTTGTGCCTACACCTGTGCCTGTTGAGATTGGTATTGGGCCTGATCTTGTGCTTGTGCTTGTTGGATAGGTTGTGCGGCTTGTACAACCTACGCGGTTTGAGTGGCTTACTGTTGTTGTAATAGGGCTTGGGTGTGATCATCCTTCTATGCTTGTTGTGCTTATTGCGCTTATTATGCGACTTGAGCTACTTGAGCGGCTTGTGCTGCTTGAGTGGATTGTGTTGCTTGTTGTGCTTGTTGTGTAGCTAATTGTGTTTGCGCTTATTGAGTAGCTAGTTGTGTAGCTTGTTAGTTTTTGATTTGATGAAGTTCACTTTTATAGGTAGCTTGTTGAGCAGCTTGTAATGCAATGCTATATTGGCTTGACATATTTGTGTTTGGTGGTGGAGGTGGTGGTGGTGGTGGTGGATTTGGTATGGTGTTTGTTGTCGTGATGAGAGGCACTGTTGTATTGATGATTGGGATTTGTGTAGTGGATGGTGTGATTGATATGCTTGGTCCTTGAGAGACCATGTTTTGAGGTATTTCAGGAATGGTTAATGATGTGGTGGTGGTTTGTGTTATGGGAATGGTCACCATCTATTATTGCGATATCGATGGAAAGATTGGAGGATTTAGTATGATGCTTTGATTGATGTTTGGGGGATTGTTTTGAATGAGTGGCAGCAACGAAAATAACCCCAAGCGAGGAGTTGATGTTGATGTTAGCGATAAGGGTGGAAGTGGTGGAAAATTGAGTGGCATACTTGGGGAAATGATGAAGATGAATGGTCAAAGATTCCCCCTAGTCAAAATAAGTCTCCTTCTTCTTGTGAGGTAATAGGAAGAGAGGTTTGTGTGTTTAATGGGTATGTCAGTGTTGCGTGAAATGATGATGATGGGGTCATTAGGATCATGAAAGGTGAGGGGGACATATGGATGTGATGGATTTTGGGGTACGAATTGTCCCAAGATCGTGTTTGTGTCCAAATCTTGGTTACTCATGAGGGGATGAGTTTTTAGTGCATTGAGAAATGCACTCCCTTTGTTAACAATAGGTTGAGTTGGGCAATGGATGATGTAATTTGGGGTATGGGTTGGGTGATGCTTTGGAATGGAGGTGTGGATGAGATTGGAGACATGGATGAGACTAGAGGCATGAACCCAAGAGGTTGTTACACAATGGTACTCACATCGTAATCGGAAGGGAGTTTAGCCCCTTGTTTTGCTAATTCAAGCATGTATTGTGAGGGATGGAGCTTCATCATGATGTTGACAATTCTATGATTCTCAGGATTTTGGACCATTTCAGTGATCTCATCTTGTGTCATTCTAAAGGCATTATTGGTGATATCCTCCACTTGAGCTTCCTCTTGTATAGTTTGTGATGATGAAGGAAAATTAGTTAGGGGAATGCTTGATCCAATGAGATTCATTTCGGAATTGGTTTGGATTAGGTCACTCGAAGTTGATGTTTCTTTATTGGTCTCCATGTTCTCCTTGTGTTGTGATCTTGTTTGAACCATAAAATGAGGCTCAAAAGAGAAGATCTATGATGATTAAGGATCAAAGGTGTGATGGTGAAATGCATGAAAGGTGGGTGATATGGATGATTAAACTCTTAGAAGATCCTGAGGAGGGTGATAGACTTTTGGGACTTTTTTGGATTCTTGGATTTGATCTTGACCTTGACTTGGTTTTGGATTGTTTTTATTTTGGATAATGAACAAATGGATCCCAAGATGTTGGATGTTATCTATGGGATAGACTTGCTCATAAGATGATATTTTGACTAAGTGTAGGGAAAAGGATACATCTACCCACACTTAACCAAACAAGATGATTTGATGATATTTTAACTAAGCATATGGAGAAGGATGCATCTACATATACCTAGCTAAAAAAGATGATTTTGATGTTTTTATTCAAGGATTTTGATTTGTTTCAAGGATTTTTGATTCATGGATTTTGCCAAATAAGTCTAGCATGAAGGATGATTTCAAGATTTTCAAGAGTTGTTGGTGAGATGATTTTGGTTTGATGTTTAAAAGATGGATGAAGTTTGATTTTTATCCTATATGTACCTAAAAAGACTCTTGCTTACAAGACTTCAATTTTGAAGAACATGCTTTACTCTAAATAAGGTGTTCAAATTCCTGAAAAAGATTTGGATTTTGACAATAATAGAACTAGTACAAATTGGGATTGTTTCTTGAAGATCTTTTGTAAAAGTTGAAAAGCAATCTATGTTTGAATTCATAGAGCATTGAGAGATGCTTTTGATGATCTTTTGGACTAAGAGCTTTCGACTTTGGTTTCTGGATTTTGATCTTGCATGAAATCATTTGAGACACATGTGTGGGGCTCAATTGTTCTTAGCTTTGCTTAGTGACTTATTTTTACCACAAACAATTATTTGATTAGGTATTTGAACTAGATGTCTAATGTCTTAACTTCTTCTCATCCAACAAAGTATATTACGTGGAACTTCAATGAAATCAAGGAAAAATTCACCTATTGTTGACTTTAGTAAGAAAATTAAGATATAAACCCAAATGTTTAGAAACCTCTAGAGATAAAATCCCTAGGGCAAGCAATACCACTTGAATTGTGTCAAAGATATTTGCTTCCTAAAGGATTTGAAATTTTATGACAATGTTGAATGTTTGTTTCCCCAATGTTTATGAACAAGAAAAGTGTTTTGTTTACAAGAACATGCACAATCCTATGGATATGAAAGACTATATTTTTTGAATCCCCACTTGGACAAGTCTAGTTACACCTACTTTTAGCGAATGGTTAGATGCTTGACTACATAGGCTCCCCCTTACAGTGTGCTCACTTCTCAGGTCAGCCAAGCATCAGTACCCATGAATCTCCCATGGAATACTTTTCATTTCTACTAAAAGAAGTAAAAGTGTGAGGCAGCTTCAAAACGACCATTCTTACACCAACAAATAGATCAAGGATTTTGGCCTTTTCTAAACAAGGGTTTTAATGTGGGCATTCCATTTGTGGGGGATAATCCATGCAATGAGAGACCATTGCTTCCCTTCTCATCAAAACCATCCTCATGATATTGTCCTTTGTTCCAATATCCACACTTATATCTCGAGTGGAAGTCGCTTGGCTTCAGCGTTTTCCTAGTTGGGTCATTCCCTTGTGTGATTACTTTTTCCCACAAGGCAAGCACTCTAAGATAAACAAAAGCAAGAAAACATATCTGTAACTTGATCAATCTTTGTTGTGAACCAAAGAGAGACAATGTATGCAATATGTTCCACTCACACTCGCAAGATTTGTTCAATTTTTAATCCCAAATGAAATGTGTAGGCAATCACTTTACCCAACTTAAGACCACCAAAAATCCTTTTGATTCTCAAGATCATCGTGATACGCGAGAGAAGTGCATATGTCTTTTTCGATGGTATTACTTTGGGTAAGTGATTACGAGACAAAGAAACACATGTTCATTTTATCCTTTCAAAGTAAGAGTGACTTCTTTTTAAGCACCAAAGGAAATGTGAGATTTTGATTGTTCAATTGTTAAACTTTAAACCAAATCTAATGAGTTTGTCGAAAGTTCTTTTTAAACCCCTTTGTAGCAAAAATGAAAGCTTTGGAAGTGTTCTTTTTAGTGCCCAAAAGAAATTTAGTGTATCCTAAGAGCATGAAAGATAACAAATCGTTAAGAGAGATTATGAATTCTATAAAAGTGTTTAAAAACACTTGATGCAATGAAAGAATAATGCCATAAAGCAACCTTTACCTTTGTTTCCCTCCTTCACCTTGATTAGACTAACCTGCAAAAACTGATTAGTAATACAAAACAAGGGTGAGAATAATAGGTTAGCAACCTAAAGCCACCAAAATTAAAAAGTGCATGTCAAAATTAAGTTAATTTGAACTTTTTACTTCACTCCAATGACGCAGTCTGCACAGGCAATGCAATTTGAGAAAGTTGGCGGAGTTGTATGGCATCACTTGTCAGACAACAACACTCTACAGAAAAACCAGAGAGCATGATTTCGGCGGAGTTTTGCTCAGCATCATAGTTTGGAATTTGAGAAAACCAGCGAACATAAATTGACCTAGTGGCAGAGTTAGAAAATTTGAATTATGGGTAGGAAAGACTGAGCGGAATGGTTTGGAGTTTGAAGCATCATTGTATGGCACCGCTGGACTGATAGCGGTGTTGTATGGCGTTGTTGAACTGATAGTGGTGCAGTTTCCTGTAGACACAAAAAATAGAGAAAAGACACATAATTTTTTTAAAAAACATGATTTAAACTTGAGATTTTCCCTCCTAGCGCCAAATGTAGAACCCCAATCCTAACACCTGTAAAACACAAGAAACAAACACAATATTATATCATATGCAAGTAAGAATCAAAATTCCCCATGAAATCCATTTAAATTGCAAAGAACAAGAAATGAGATGAAGAACATAAACAAACATAAACCAAAGCTATCAAATCTTATTCAATGTAAAGCAAAATATTGATCCCGTGGGGGAATTGATGCCATTTTGATGTGAAAATTGGCCCTTTCCCAACTCCTATGATGCAATGTTGATGAGTGATCCAATTTGATGAAGATTCAAACAAGCTCCATGATGAAAAATCTTCATAACCTAGCTAAGACCTTGATAAAATTGATGGAAATAGATATGCTTGAAGATAAAATTGAGTATAGTAGACTTGCTCAAATTGTGGATGATCAAAATGAGGAGAGAAACCTCTTATTTATAGAAAGACAAGATGGAGGAATGATCAAAATGAAGTAATGTGGGATCATTCAACACCCAATGGGTAAGTGCCACTTGTTAAGATGTGAATGGGAAAAGGATGTGCACATTTTAATGAATGTGCCCATAAATGCAATTAGGTGGAATTTGAAAATAGTAAAATTCCATGTAAGAGGGAAAAAATAATGACTTAAATGCCACTTGCCTCAATGCATAAGGATATGTAAGAAGGAATGAATGTCTTGTTGGAAGGACAAATCCACTTGGAGGGATTTCAAATTTGGAAGAATATTCCTCTAAAGATGCCAAGTTGAGAGAAAATAGATATTTAATAAATGAATTAAATGTATTTTCATGTGCAAGTGGAAAAATATAGAGGATGGGACATGGATTAAGATTTGATTAAATAAGAAGAGGTTAGGTAATTTGAAAATTTTGACTTAGGTTTTAGAATTTAAATAAATCAAAATTGAGAGGAAAATGATTTAGACTTAGTTAAATAAATATTTTGATTTATTTAACTAAAGAGGATGATTGTTAGATTAAATTAGATAAAGGTTTAATTTATTTAATTTAATAAGATGACTTTAGAGATTTAATCAAATAAAATGAATTATTTAATTAAATAGATACTTAGGGTTAATTAAATTAGATTGATTAATTTAATTAAAAAAAGAGAATGGCTTAATCAAATAAATAATGATTTATTTAATTAAGGGGCAAAGAGTGATGACAAGCTTTAAGAAGGTGATTCAGGTTGAAATGGTGTTAGTAAAATTAGGATCAGGTGTGTAATGTCAATCAGTACATTTTACGTGTCTACACATTCAATTATAAATTATGTGGGGTAAATAATATTTTAATTGAATTATGTAGTTAAGTGAAAATGAGTGAATTGAAATAATGCTATATTATTGAGAATATATCTATGGTTATAATGCTATGATAATTGTTTATATTTTGTAATGTATCTTGATTGTTGGATTGAGATTTTTTGTAATTGTTAAAGTGGGAGTCATTTGTGTAATTTTTTTTTAAAGTTTTGTGCTCTTGGGGAATGTGATTAGTATGTTGGTTTCTAGAGGCCTAGGAGGGGGGATATATTTGTATGTATGGTCCTTATGATTACTTAACCTTGAAAGTGGTTTGGCTATATTGTGGGTCATGTGTATTGTGTGAAATGTAAACTCTAAGGGTGATTCCCTCCTATCTTTGTTGGATTCATGTGATTGTGATAAGTGTGCAAGATGGTCAATGCCTTGCTTGATGTGTAGGGTTTATGGAGAGTGGATCTCAATGGGTGCCAGGGATCGGGAGAGGCTACTAGGATAACCCAGGATGGGGGTCGAGGCCTAGGGAGATCTACCAGGACAACCCATATCAAGCTATGTGATGAAACTCCTCCCTATTGTAGTCTAGCATTCCCTATTTGTATTTTCTCTTTTTGTTTTGTGAGTGCCTCTGGAAGTGAATTTCGTGTTGAAAATGTTAGTGTTATTAGCAGTGTTGTGTTAGAGTCATGTATAGCCCTTGTTAGTCTGTTGCCTTCCTAATTGTCTATTGGATGTGGGACCTTGTGTTATCTCCTAGCATAGGGGGTGGACCTTAGAGTTCCACATGGTTAGGAGTTTGGTGTTTTTTCCTCCATTGGGTATTCTTGTTGCATGTTCATGTGCTTGGAGATTGTTCATTGTGTTGTGCACTCCAGTTCCTGATCGAGAAAGCAACGTTTCATGTATTTGTATATTGGTTTGTATCTCAGTTTGTATCCCCTAATGTAATCCGATGTAATCTTCCTACATGTACCTAAGGAATCAATATTGTAAATATGGTAATGATGTAACAATTATTGATATCTTCTTGTAAAAAGTATTGTAAAGAAATGCATATTTCATAGGATAGTTAGATAGGGAAATGGTATTTATTAGTTGTTACATCATGGAAGTAATTAATGTAGAATAATTTAATGTGGTATTTCAAAATGAACCTTGAATGTAAGATCAATCATGTAACATTTTTTATAGTAATCTTTATTTGTGAGTAGCGCAGTCGAGGAACCTTAGAGGACCTAGGTTTAGATTATTATGTTATGTTATGTTATGCATTTTATTTTTATTTGTTTTTAAAAAAATTGTTCCATTAATTTGACATAGTTAGTGTTGTCCTCTAGGGTTCCTTGGTGGGGGCGTTACACCTGGTATCAGAGCTAGTGTTGTAGCACTGGGATCTCTAGTTAATATTGTCGCCCATTTCTAGTTATAGTAACTTTTCCTACGCATGTTTTCTTGGATGCCTGATGTGTGGCTAGAAGGTCATAGGGACCCTTGTGTTAGATACCATGTTTTAATCTAAACACCCAGTTGAGACGTTAGATAGAGGATTAGATGCTTTTTTTTATTCTCCTTTTGGGTGTGATTCCTTGGATGCATGTAACTGTTGACTTTTCTTGTGTGACCTTGTTTCATTTCCATGACTTCCAGTTCTTTAAAAGTACAAATTTAGTCTTGGAATTCATGTGTGAGCTTAGATTAATTAGCTTACAAGTTAGCATGTGGTTTCTTTTATTTGACTAAATGTGCATTAGGCTAAAATTACATTTTGTGTAGCTAGGTTACTTATGTGGTCCTATGCAAGTGGGAATGTGTGTTATGTGGTTTCAAAGGAAAGTCCTAGCTTGAGTGTGTCATCTCTTCATGTTTTTTTTTGTCATTTGTAGGAGTTTCTACACCCATATGTTGTTCAGTGCATTTTCATAATGTTAAGAATATATTGCATGTAAAAGGGTTGTTAAAATAGACTAAAGAAAAGTATGTAGGTAGTTTACAAATGAATTATTGTCTATCTTTTATGATTGCTATAATGCATGCAAAGTAATGTAATAAAATCCTAATCTTGTGTTTAGTTGTGTTTAGAAATGAAAAACCTACTTGTGGGTGGTAGTTAAGATTTGGGTAGAAAGTGTGACTTAATTTTCCTTTATATAGATGCTTTGTTTAGAAAGGTTGTGTTTACAAGTTGCTTGCATCGAATTGAATTATCTTGTTTGCTCTTTCTCTTAACCCACATATAGTTAATAAAGAGAATTAGTCTTAAACCACATTATAATAGAAAATCATTTAGGCCTTAAACTTGTATGCTTAAACCTTGAATACGAATCAAAGAAATTATGTTTGAAATTACTTGAGTGATGGATCTTATGTTCTCCTTAAATTGCACTCATTACTTTTGGTTTATGCATAAAAGATAGATTATGAATGAGACTGAGTGTAGTTGTTGGGTATTTAATCTATGCATTTGGAAGTAAATCTATGTATTAAGTTTTTCATTACATGATGTGATACATTTTTATTGGAAAGGGCTACTTTTGTGGAATAAATAAGATGCTAGTGCATAGAACTAGGTTTCTATTTTGAGAAATTATGATTACTATATTGGTATTTGAACATCTTGTTTGCTATGTGTAGCTGAAACCTATGATGTAATGTCTTTCTCTTCTCTTACTATTGTATGAATAGAAAATATTTATGCATTAGATGTATTGCATGTGGAATTGTTATGAGGGGGCACATGTGAAATAATTAAGCTTAGGTATGGGATAGGGATGTTTGAGTAGGCATAATCACTATGTAAATATTTAGTGTTACTTGTATTGGCTTGGGATAAAGTTCAAGAAAATGTGGGATTGTGTTTTGAAAACAAATATGTGAATCCTCTTGTTCTGTGAAATTTTTTTATAATCTTTGATGAAGAGTTGTTTGTGTTTAGGAAATACCTACATGAAGTAGTAAGAGTTAAGTATAGGGTTATTATTATTCTTTTGTGAATATGGAACTTATGTACAATTTGTTGAACGCTAGATGCATGAATGTTGATGTGAAAATATTAATGATTCTTGGATGCATTTAGAAAATCATGGTGCTTATCTAAAATTCTTATTGTGTGGAAGAAAATTTAGTTTGCATATGCATATGTTATGAGGATAGAATTTTATAGAAAATGAATAAAAGTGAATGTGAATTTGTTAAGGGGAGTTGTTAAGTGATCATAGTGATCATGACATTGACATTTAGCATCATGTGATTTATGGAAAAGAGTAGAGTCAAAGAAAAACTGATAAAGGGTTATGGATAATATGTAATGATATGATTTTGGAAAGGGAATCACATTGGTTATGAAAATAAATGTACTTATGGTATATGATTCTTGAGTAGTAATGGAATTGAGTATGTAAATGTAACCCCCCTGTCAATGTGAGAAACCAATAACTGTGCATTGGTTGAGTGTTGTGAATACCCCGCACTTGCTTTGTGTGCCCAAGGGATGGTGATACAACATACCCATCCATGGGGAATATGTTGTATTTTATGTGTGGGATTAACCATACCATTATGTATGCTTGTATGTTTGTTACTTGATTGATGGCCAACCCACGTGTGGTTGAAATATATATATATACACAAGAGTAGCCAAAAGTTAGTTTCGTAGATTCTCTTCTTTCGGTTCTCTAGTCCCTTAGTCTGTGAAGGGGTAGTAGTAGCCACAAAGTTCCTTGGGCAGGGTGTGCATCTTACACATATTGTGGCGCAGAGCGGTCTCAGCTTAACCAATCTCGAGGAAAGTACTCACTACTTCCCCTTATGATGGATCAGAGTACTTGATCCATATGTGCTAGCCTAATCCCCATAGTTTGGAGCACAATAGCATTGGTTTGTAATTAGTATATGCCTAGTCATCCTTAGGGATGTTGAGCTAGCATTTCCTGGCCACCTGTAGGTGCATTGAGCTAGCAGTAGTGAGTCAACCTCGTTCATATGAGAGGTGAAGCTCAAGTAGCCCCATATTGATATACTCATATATGCATTATACATACCGTATCTGCACATGTTCTGACATGATGTAATGGATACGATGCCACACCCCACTGATATAATGACACAGTGTTGGTGATGATGTCGTGTTGATGATGGTAGTGAGATGGGCTTGAGGACACAATTCCACGTGCATAAACACGTGAAGGTGTACTATGGGATTGTGTTATGATAGCCTACTTGTGTGATGAGTGTAATGGTGCCTCATACACTTGTAGAGGGATACTCATTTTTGCTTTCGATAGTGTTTGGGTTGGTTAGCATATGGATATGTCCTATCCATGTATACCTCTTGCTATGGTGAGTACCTGTGTGTGCCTTCTCCATGAGTTATCGCTATGCAAGGTGTGTTCTATGCATGCCTACTTCTATGGAGCCACAAACACATTTCCATGTGGCATACAACTAGTGCGTTCCTTCTTCGACTGGAGTATGACCATGTCGCACTGAGATGTGATGCAGGATGTGGTCGAGGTGCACATCCCATGCATGCAGCCAAGGAGTGTGTGGGCCATTTGGCTAGTCCATGTCGTGTGATGATGCAATGCAGGGTGTAGCCGAGGAGTACACTCTAAGCCATGTGGATGGTGTGCTCACTCTGCACCACATGAGGGCTACTAATATAGTCTGATGTTGTTCCCTCCTTCCTCATTTGGTGGCTAGTATCTAGTCATACAGTGTTGTATAGTGCAATTTCAAAGATTGTGTATTTTATTTATGGTATTGATGATTTTCTATTGGCTGTGAAGGCCCACACTTTGTTTATGTTTGATTGTGATGGTTTAGCCACACCTTATGATCTTATTTGAATGTAGCCCTCATGATTACATTTGATTTAGTGTTTAGATTGCGTGCATTTCTTACTTTATTGTTGAAATTGAATCTTTATTTGATATTTATTTATGACTTTGGTGGCTAAAGTAGTTTATCCTTATTGTTTTCGATGTCAACCATGTGTCGTATTATGATTCCTCTCCAAGGATGTATGAGAAAGACTTGGTGAGTGTATACGAGGAAGTAGAGTAGGGAACCTTGAGGATGGGGGTATGTGAGGCTGTTACACAGCTAGGACCCACTACCCACCTATGTGTGATGACTATATCTTGGAGGTTAACCACCTTATACAACAAGAGATAGATCATTGTGGTCTTTTTTGGATGGTCTCACCATGTGTGTGTGTCCTAACACCATCAAGCCACTAAGTGTGAGGTGGATATTGGCTCTTGGCTCATGGATTATGAGACATGGATTAGTATGTTGCTTCTTGGTGTCTAGATGGACCCTTGTGTAGCCTTGTGATGTGATTCCCAGTGATATGAATGTGTGTATGTGAAGAATGTATGTTAAATCATGAATATAGTACTTACAAAATGATAAATTATGTTTCCATGCTTCTAAAAAGGTGTAGAATCATGATATTTTTTCAAATATGTTATGATATTTAGTGTTGTAAATGAATAAAGTGGAATGTCTTGTTTGTAAATGATGGATATTTAGTGAAAAATATGTGCCTTGTGAGTATAATTATGTTGTTTTTTATGGAAATGTAGCATTTTGATGTACTAATTGCTTAACACTGTATTGGAAGAGGAATTGTAATTTAAGGGTAAAGAAAGTGAAATGGCAATGCATTGGAAATTGAACTTTTATATGCTTTTGTTATGAGAAATTTTTCTAGTTAGGATTAAAAGGGTGCAATTTTTTCTTTTTCTTGAAAGAAACTGATGGGTGTTAATACTGGTATGTAAGGATTTTGAGTGCTTTATGTACTATGGAATCATTTTTTGAAATGTAAATCTTGATTGTGTTATTATTGTGGCATTGAAACTAAAAGGATAGGTCATGTTTGAAATAGACTATATAAGTATAGATCCTTATCAAATGAATTATTTTCATAGGCAAAACTATTGTATATTATTTTGATGTAATGAATCAGCTTTGATGTTGGTAATAGAAATTTGTAGTACTAATGTGTTATGTTTCCACCCTAGTTTGTGACTTCTAGGAGTAAGTCAAATTTTAGGGGGGGAGAATGTAGTGCCTCTCCATATTCACCGTGGATGGGCAGGTAGTTTGGCCTTAGAACTTGGAGATGAAGGTAAAATAATAGGGATATTTAAAGGTATGTGCTAATGAGGTTTTATGCACATGTTATGATTAGTATATGGCTTTATTTGAATATGAAGACTAACTCTATCAAGAGCACTATGTGATTATCTTATCATGACTATTATGTGATTATCATGTGACTAATCTTATCCGGATTGCTATTTAGTTGATTGTATATAAGTTGATTTGTTACTAGGTCATTTTTTACTGATGTGATTGATTGAAAGGGACAATGTCGCATCACTCACTTGTGAGTACCCTGGGACATTGTGATCCCCTTTCATAATGTGTTTGTTTACATGTATGTGCACAATCATTTTTTGTGTTGCAGGTTGTAGGTACCAGCCATCGACTCCCCTTGAATTAGCAGGTCTAAGCATGCCTTGAACCCAATGAATTAGTTGATCAGAGATAACACTTGATCCTCTACCCTAGCCATCATCCTCAAAGAGGATGAGTATATGGTTTGGCACCCTATCAGTTTTGTCAGTATGCCAGTTTGGTTAGTTAGTGTTGCTTTTGGTTTTGCTTTTCGACCTTGGATAGTGGTTAGGTAATCATTTGAGTATTTGGTTTATTTAATTTAATTTGTTTGATAATATTCCTTTAGTTATTAAAATAATTTTGGGTATTACTTTGATAAATAAATATATATAAATAAATAATCGTAGAGAATAATAAAATAAATTTAAAGTGGGATGTTATAATTAATAAATAATAAAATAATATGATAAATAAATAAAAAGGTTATAAGGTTGGAGTACTTAAATAATTAATTATAATGTGTAATAAATGTCTGTAAATTGTTTTACCATTTGGGTGAAATTGGGTTTACCCAAATTATGATCTTTTAAATAAAATATTTTTAATCAATTTAAAATTAACCATTGTATTGGGAATATTAATTTAATGAATCTAAATGCTAATGATATTTTTTTATAAAGTTGGTTGGTTTTCCTGTTCAACGAACAACCTTCTTCTTCCCGTAATTTTTTTTTTTCATGGGAGAGAATTCATTCTATTCTTTTGTGGCAAAGAGAAAATGATATGTGAAATTTCTTAGTTTGTTGATTTTTGCTGGGAATTGGGGGTTTTTGGAAATTTGGATTGGGAAATCAAAGAATTTGGAATCTTTGGAGCTCAACATCAATCCCATTCTTTCCAGGAGTTGGATCAAATTTGGATTCATATTTTTTTGTTTTCTTTTTGAATGCTCGATCAAATTGATTGATTTCTCTCTCTACTTTTGAAAACACATATTTGATTTTTTGATTCTACTTGGAAACTCGTTATTTATTTATTTATTTGATCCTAAATAAAATAGTTGATAAATGCATTTGTATACCCTAAGAAATTCAAATATCTATATGTAAATTACTTAGCAGTGAAATGGATGCAACTTTCTTTCTGAACACCATGCTCAAATTACCCTAGTGGATGTGTTTTTATATGGTTTCATCTCATGTTTTCATCACTTCCATTTTGAATTACCCTTCTTCCAAGCGTCATCCGCCAAGCCTCTTAACATTACAATTGATGCATATTCTATAATCATTGCACTCCATGTTATGGTGTCTATCCACACCTGCCAATCACATTTCCTTGAAATTTTCTTAAGTCTTTTTAACAAATTCATTTTGTGCATATCTTGCAACCATTGCATTCCATGAATTGACATCTCTTTGAGGCATCCTGTCAAAGAGTTTGGGTGCCTTCTCTATGTTGTTAATTCTTGCATACATGCCTTCTAGGAAAAATATAACAACAAAATATGATACACACACACACCCATTCATATACTGTGGAATTTGGCTTTATACCAGCCAATCTCATTTGCTTGGAAGTTTCTTAAGCCTTTTCAACTAAAAAAATTTGTGTGCCTCCTGCTATGACTCTGTTCCATGCGGTGGATCTCTTTCAGGCCTTCTATTAAGCAGGTCATGTGCCTAAACCTTCCCAGTATTCCTTTGTTTCCTTCGTAGCCCTTCCTCTAGTGGCGTATGGGGTGGTCGTATGCCCTAATTAGTATTGACGCCTTTGATGTTTTTTGCTGGGAACTTTCAGATTTAGCCTTAAGCGATTTGAAATTGATGACTTATATTATAATCTACACTTCGATTAATAATATATAACATATATATTGTATTCAATAGTTAAAGAATGGTTTTTCATGGAGGAGATAGATTATATGGTAGGGAAGTAATAAAAAGATTTTAATCAGATATTTACTTCTAAATGAGTATTTAATTGTTATGGGTAAATGATTTGAGTAAATTATTAAAGTGAATTGATTTATATTTCACATATGAATAATCGAGAGATTGGGTTTGGTAAGGAGTTATATGAATCTACAATTACTCAGTGAGATGATAAAGTTAATAGTAAATGAGGGTAAAATGTTAGGTTTAAATGTTTTAGACTAAATGTTAAGGCTTTGGATTTCTCCCTGTCAACGAGTCAGTAAGTGGATGTTAGTTACTTTTATAACTATTTAATAGAATTATTGTGTAATTTAATTAATTGTAATATTGCTACTATAGTTACTTTCAATTATAAATTATGTGGGGCAAATAATCTTTTAATTGAATTCTATAGTTAAGCAAAAATGAGTGAATTGAAATAATGTTGTATTATTGGGAATATTTGTATGGTTATAATGTTATGATTAATTGTTTATATTTTATAATGTGTCTTGATTGTTGGATTGAGAGTTTTTGTAATTGTTAAAGTGGGAGTCATTGTGGAAAATTTGTTTAAAATTCTATGACATTGGGGAATGTGATTAGTATGTTGGTTTCTAGAGGCCTAGGAGGGGGTATATATTTTTATGTATGGTCCTTATGATTGCTTATCCTTGAAAGTGGTTTGGCTATATTATGGGTCATGTGTATTGTGTGAAATATAAAATCTAAGGGTGATTCCATCCTATCTTTGTATGGATTCATGTGATTGCAATAAGTGTGCAAGATGGTCAATGCCTTGCTTCATGTGTAGGGTTTAGGGGGAGTGGCTCTCAATGGGGTTCGGGAATCGAGAGAGGCTACCAAGATAACCCAAGATGGGGTTCGAGGCCTAGGAAGATCTACCAGGACAACCCATATAAAGTTATGTGATGACTCTCCTCCCTATTGTAGTCTATCATTCCCTAATTGTATTTTCTCTTTATGTTGTGTGAGTGCCTCTGGAAGTGAAGTCAATGTTGAAAATGTTGGTGTTATTAGCAATTTTGTGTTGGAATCATGTATAACACATGTTAGCATGTTGCCTTCCTAATTGTATGTTGGATGTGGGACCTTGTGTTATGTCCTAGCACGGGGGGTGGATCTCAGGGTTCCACATGGTTAGGAGGTTGGTTCTTTTTCCTCCATTGAGTTTTATTGCCGCATGTTCGTGTGCGTGGAGATTGTTCATCGTGTTGTGGACTCCAGTTCTTGTTCCTATTCTAGAAGGCAACCTTTCATGGATTTGTATATTGGTTTGTATCTCAGTTTGTGTCCCTTAATGTAATATGATGTAATCTTCCTACATGTACCTAAGGAAGCAATGTTGTAAATATGGTAATGAGATAACAATTATTGATTTCTTGTAAAAAGTATTGTAAAGAAATGCATCTTTCATATGATAGATAGGAAAATGATCTTTTTTTTTTATTATTAGTTGTTACACTTTGGAAGTAATGTAGAATCATTTACTGTGGTTCTTTAAAATGAACCTTGAATGTAAGATCGATCATGTAACCTTTGTTCTAGTAATCTTGATTTGTGAGTAGCGTAGTCGAGGAACCTTAGAGGACCTAGGTTTAGGTTATTACGTTATGTTATGTTATGAATTCTATTGTTATTTGTTTTAAAAAAAAGAAAAAATTGTTCCATTAATTTGACATAGTTAGTGTTGTCATATGGGGTTCCTTGGCAGGGAAGTTACATTATACATACAATTGGATGAGCTTAATTGTGCAATCAATTTATATTTATAATGGTATGAGGATAATTGAATAGAGGATATATGCTTTAAAGAACTTGGGTAACTTATAATTTTTGCATAATTTGAAACTCATTTTACAAAATATTCATTTTAAATATATTTTTTTGTACTATAATTATAATTTATCATAATACCTAGGTTGGTCTAGATTTAGTTATTTGCAATCTTTATATATGAATGAGAAAAATAAAATGAGAACTAGACATGCAAAGAGCTTAAGGATGGCACTCCCTCCACATGAAAGAGGTTTAAAAATACATGTAGGTGAAGATGTTGAATATGTTCAAAATGACCACTTAGTTGATGTAATAACTCAAGTGAAAGAATTTTTTACATTAAATAAGATTTCCTTATAGTGAGAATGAACAAGAGATGATATGGATTTTTTCATTATATATTTTGAGGACAATATATTTTCAACTAGAGTGCAACAAAAATGGGGGTTTCCTACTAGCACATACACTAATTGGTTGATTGGCTTACCAACTACTTACATGAAAGGTCATGTAATCGTTTTGAATGAAGATAAGTATCTCAAGATGAGTGAATGATTCAATAATCAATCTAAAGCTAGAATTTATACAGAAAATTTTAAAAAGGTCAATCTCATTCAAAGATAGATTCCCAATTAAATCTTGTTGGACAAGATATCAAGAGTGACATAATGATCTCGCTATATGGATAATTGATAGGAATGGAGCAATAAATTTGAGGCCTATAGTTGTGGATACCTTCTATGATACATTATCAATAGCTTATGAAGCAAAACCTTAAGGTTATTTCAAATTTTATAATTACAATAAGACTAAGTTGGTCAAAATGGATCTATACAAATGCTTATTAAAAGAATTAGCAAAGTGCTTAATATATCATACCAAAAAGAAGATAATGGATTGAAATTATATGTTATTTAATACTACTATCCAAAGAGTTCTAAGATTTTGTTTATTCAAGGGAAAGAAATAAGTTAAAAAAATAAATTATTGATTGTAAACTAGGTGCATGAATGGCTACTAAAGTTTATGATTCACTGACAAAAGATTTATTTATAAATTATTTGTGTCATTTTTTCAAATTAGCTCTATGTGGTGTTTCACCAACTAATAAATAGGTTTTTCATGGCCATGGAATCCATATTCTTTAATAGAAATTTAGGATGAAATGCTACTTGGTATCAACTTGATAGAATTGTTAGGCCACACATCTCACAAACTTCAACCATTTGATGTAATTTTGTTTCATCATTTAATTCATATTTCAAGAGTGAAAGAGTAACATGGATAACTAAATTTCTAAATTTAGACATTATAAAGGCATAATTGGTATAAATTGGTAGCAAAGAATTTGAAAAAGTAATAACTAGTGAAAACATAAAATCAAGATTTAAGAGGATAAAAATATGGCCCCTTAATCTAGATGCACTCATGGGGGATATGTATCCCAATGAGACATTTCAATTTAATACACATGATGAGGTTTTATTTGTATAGCATATTCTTAGCCTTTTAGGTTTGGATGTGCCACAAATAGAGGTGAACAAACAACAATAAAACCCTCCAAGGGGAAATTCTACATGAAATAATTAACCAACATAGACAAGAACGTGATTTCCTAAAGTAGGTCAACATAATCAACAAGAAGAGTGACTTAGTCTTCCCACCAAGCTAGCCTAACCATCATGGTTGATGAAGGAGGCTATAAACCTTGTAATTCCTTTATATTTTTATGAATAATAAGTTTTTTCATTAACATCTCCATTACTATACTTTTATGTTGAATTTGATGATTGGGAAGCAAGGAAGAATTTTGTAGAATTAGAATGAGCTAAGGATTTGGAAACAAACATAGAAAATAAAAGGATGTGTAGTGCCCTCATTCTATTCTTTGATAGACTGGTAGTTGATATGCTTAGGATCAGACATTATGACATTTTGTTTGATGTTGGACTCACTGCTATGATGATAGTTGATGATACTTTGGTGATAATTCTATTACTTGAGTTTATGCACATGTTATGACTATTATGTGGATTAATCTTATCATGAGCATTATGTGATTATCTAATCATGGTTGTTATGTGATTGTCTGGTGATTGTTCTTATCTTGTTTGTTATGAAATTGATTGTTATGATTTTATGTGGTTACTTGTTTGATGTGTTTTGGTGAAAAGGATAGTGTCGCATTACTCACTTGTGAGTACCCTGCTAGGTTGTGATTCCCTTTCACAGTCTGCCTAATTGTATGATTATGTATATGCTCGACCATTTTGTGTGTTGCAAGTTGTAAGTACTAAGCATCGACTCCACCTGAATTGGCAAGTCTAAGTGTGCCTTAAAACCCAATGGAACATTTGTTCGAAGATCACATTTGGTCCCCTACCCTAGCCATCATCCTCAAAGAGGATGAGTATCTATCTATTACCTTGTCAGAGTGTATGTTGTCTACAATCAGTTGGTCTTGTTTTCAACCCTGAACATGGTTAGGTAATTGTTGTTGATATTTGGGTTGTTTAATTTAAATTAGTTTGACAAATGTTGTTCTTGATTAATTGATTCATTAAATTAAATTATTAAGTAACAAGTATTTTGGTAATTAAATATAAATATATTTATTAATATTTATGGTTTATAATAAATTTGAAAGTGTAATGTGATATTAAATAAAATAAAATAAAAATCTTTATTTTTTTACCAATGGAGAGATGAAGTTGTTTTCGTCTACAGGCACTAGGGCTACAACAACTCCTTTTACTAGAGGCTCACAGATCCACAGGGTAGAGGGCCGAAGTGTTGGGTAAAAGACAACACGACAAATGGGTGAAAATGTTGTGCGAGGTGTGTGTTGTGATGGGACGAGCTTCAAGGAGAATGTTGGTGGAAGTCATTTAGGGGGTGATAATGCCTTGCCGGAGCCTCACCTCCAGGTGACGAGGAAGGAAACTAAATCTTTGAAGGCCAACAAAGCATTGGTTCTCCTGCAGGAGGAGATTGAGGATGAGGTAATGCATAATGTTAAAGTATTTTTAGAATTAGGACTAATTGGATGATTCAGTGGTTTTTGGCCTCATCTATGTGATCTCCATAAATGGATTTTTGAACACTTGGAACCCATTGTGGATGGCTATGTTCAAATCTACCCTATTGCTAGAGGATATTTTACTGTTGTTTTTGAAACTGTGGCTAGTAGAAATAAAATTCTGTGTGATTACTTCTGGAGTTGGGAGGATAAATTTTCTCTATCCTTGAAGCCATGGCATCCAACTTTCAACCCTAAAAAGAGACTTTTGATAAAGTACCTCTATGGGTGAGACTCCCAAAATTTCCTCTCCATTTTTGGTTTGAGTCTTATTTAGAGGCTATAGGAAATTCTTTAGGGAATTTTTTGATGATTTATGAGAGTTCCTCAAATCTTTTGCACTCCACCTATGCCCGGATTTTGGTGGAGATGGAAGTATCAAAGACACTCTCAAAAGAGGTCTTAATTAAAACTTCCAAAGGATGTTGGGTACAGCCCTTGGATTTTAAAGGGGTACCATTTTGATGCAAGAGATGCTTACAGACTGGACATCTTGTTGCACAATGTGCAAAGCCCAGATGGTTCAAACCAACTACTTGGTGGCAGGATGTCTCACACAGACATTATACAGTGGAGAAACAGAGTGGGAGTGAGGAAGAGTAGGGAAAGAACTACTCTCAAGTTGTGGTAATTCTGAACCACTTCAGCCAAATAGGGATTGAGATCAGCTAGGGGGGTCGAGTCATGTTGAGGTTCCCATTTTGAACTATGTTGATGTTGGGAGAGCTAGTGAAGATGTGGTAGAGAAAAACCATCACAGTGCTAAAACTCTAGAGTTTAGGGAGAAATTAGGCCCAGTGAGGGCGCACAAAAAAGGGGAGATAAATGGAGATGTAGAAGGTCAATGTGGGAAAGAAATGGTTGGAGAGCATGGAGAAACATGGACGCGACATGCTACATCTGAGGAATGGCAGAAGGAGGCTGCAAAGATGGAGGAGGGTTGGCTTGTTGTGAAGGGAAAGAAAAACAAGAAGAGAATGAAGGAAACCTTTGATATGGTTCTTCAATCACAGACTAAGGGAGGAACAAAGGGAAAATGACATGTTTGATTGTTTTGAGTTTCTTTGTTATGGGGTTTGGTGGTTTGGTTATATGGGCTTTGGTATTTTTGTTGGTTTCCTTTCTTTGGGGAGATGGTTCCTCTTGTAACCATCCCTATTTTAGGGCAGGTTAAATCCCAGTCCTCTCTTGAATAAAATAAAATAAAAATTGAATTATAATGAAATGAGATAACTAACAAATAGTAAAAATAATTAAAAAGATAGAAATTTTTTCTATGTTGCACATGCATAACTTCAAACAATTTTTCAAAAAGGAAACTTGATTCTTATTGGCAATTTTAGAGATTTAATTAGATTTTGGTTTTGAAAATAGGAGAGCTTTCTTTTTGTAAATAATGATCTTGTCGAGAGATATTCATTACTATGGATTTTTGTTTCTAGGAAGGGAAGAAAAAAAATTTCTGAAAATTCTTATGTAGTGAATATTGTGAGGAACTGGGAATTATTGAAACAAAATTGATTGGGGATTTCGTAGAAGTTTTCATTACTGTAGAAGATTGATCTCAACACCAGATTTTCACCTCAACCAGTGTTGGATCTAGGTTGGCTTTGTTTTGTTCTTTATTGTGTTTGTTCGATTAATGTAATCAAATTCTCTCTTTTATCTGTTGAAAGCGAATGCTTGTTTGCTTGATGTTGTTTGAAAATGTGGTAATCATCTATTTTATTTCTGTAGGGAAACTAGTAAAATATGCATTTATGCATATATATCTTGCAACCATTGTACTCCTGGAAGATTTAAATTCCATTTTGTGCATATTCTGCAATATATGTATTTCATAAGATTATGTTTTCTCCCCTGCCAAATGCATTTATTGGAAATTTTTGAAAGCCTTTAAAGCAAATCCAACGTGTGCAGTCCTATAGTCGTTGTGTTCCATGTGATGACATTTATTTGAGGCAAGTAGTCAACATATATATGTGCCTCCTCTATGATACCAAATTTTGCATACTTGTTTACCAAGTGTGGGCTTTACCAAGCTGATTGCATTTTAATGAAAGTTTTTGAGGCCTTTCCTTACTTTGTTTAAAGTTGGGTGCCCCTCATAGATATGTGCTTGTAATTTTATTATTGATGTGATAGGGATTTCACAGGTTATATTGTGTCCACATTTTGTGTCGAAAATGTGAATCAGGATATTGTGATTTTCATGTGGTGAATATGTTCTATGAATGGTGACTTCATAGTGTGGTTGGCACTTTTTATTCCATGTTGTTTATTCTCATGCATTTGTATGATAGTTTAGTCTATATTTCCAATGAATGCTTCATAATGCGATTTCATCCCTACGCTTGTCATCTGAGGCTTATGTTAGATGTTAATTGAATACTGATAATGCATTGTTCTACCTGCGTATACATACAATACAATGTGTTGTGTTTTTTTTTTAAGTTGATGGATATCCTCTAAGGATAGAATTCAATATATACTTATGGATGGTTTTTGATGTACACGGTTTGTTTCCATCTTTGTGTTTTATCCGATACTAAATAAAATTTGATTTCAGTTTGTTAGATATTTCTTATGTTTGGCATTTAAGTTATATGTAGATATATATATATATGTGTGTGTGTGTGTGTGAGTGTGTGTATATATATATATGTGTATATATTTTTATGTGTATGCTTATACCTGTAGGTAAACGATTGCCATATTGTAATCAATTTTATTGAAATAGCATTCAATATATAAAATATACATATATCTATGTATATATATACATATATATATATACATATATATATATATATGTATATATTTATATTTATACATATTTATATTTATATTTATATATATTTATATTTATATATATTTATATTTATATATGTGTGTATATATATACATGTATATGTATAATGGTTATTGGAAAAGAATAGTTTTGCTTTATAATTAATTGATTATGTTAAATAAATATATTAGGAAATTTAAATTGGGGAAAATTGATTGATGTATATTTGTAGTGCCCCTTCGTTGTGATCTTTCCGGATTTTGTGTAAGTGTTTAATTGTGTTATGGTTGTTTTGTGTGTGTGATTAGTTTATGCAGTTAACATAATATTTGATGGAATTGTGTACTCAATTAATTAAAAGAGCATTGAGTAAATAAAACTAGAAATTAAGATGAAAATTAAATAAATTAGTTTTATAAAATATTAAGTAAAGAGTTATTAATAAATAAATAAACTAATTTTTTTGTAAAAAGTATTCTTTAGTGATATTCGATAATAATTAATAATTTATTAGTTGTTCAAAGATAATTATTATAATAAGGAATTTAATTGGATAAGGAGATAGGACGCTGAAGGGTTTTAAAACAAGAAAAGCTGGAAAGAAACTTCACCTTTTGAGCATTTTGGGAAGTCGAAGAGAATTGGGGAATTTGCAAAATAAATTTAGCTTATGGAGGGGAACTGATTTTTCCATTCAGCAGGGGGGAACGGCGGGAAAAATACTTACCCACATTCATCATGGCCTCTCATCTAATGAATAAACCATCCATTTTTCCATTATTCAACTTCTCCTACCATTTCCCTGTTTGGTGAGGTCACAGCCATTTTGTAGCTATGACATCTTCTTCACTCCCGCTCCATTTGCTAACTCTGCTCAATGCATGCTGTGGAAAGGGTTCAGAGTGAGATTTGACCTGGAGGATGACCTTTTTGAATGGTGTCAATGGCGAAAGAGGGAGACCTTTAGCTGACTGGTGCAAACGAGAGTCTTCAAAGTTCATCATCAAGCCTATTGGAAGGAATATGGAGTGGTCCTCATTTGTCTCTTGGGATGATACCAGTATCAGGTTCACACTAATATTGCTGATAAATCATCAACCCGAATTACTAGACAGGTTCTATTTCCTCAACTCTTATGGGTAGCTATATCTATAGTTTGAGATGTTACAATTTGGTGCTTTCGACTAGGATGATGAGTGCTTTAAGCTACATTTTATACCTAAATGTTGTCCTGCAATTTCAGAACTACGAGCTCTATTCTCCAAGCTTCTCTAGTGTTATTTCATACCAAATGTATCTATCCTTGTCTGGATATCATTGGAATGCCTTTTATTAAGTTGGACTTATTTGTCTTCTTTGGAATTCGATTAGAAGCCTATATTATGTTGCAAGCTAGATAGGTTTTTCTTTTAGTCATGAATCAAATACGCAATAAATAAAGAGTTTTATTTGGACTTCTTAGAGGGTCGGATTCATATCGAAACTCATGCATGCCAATTAGGGCCATTGTTGAATGCATTGAAATGAACTTGAATCAAGATCAAAGTCAGTAAGCCTTCTTTGTATCTGCTAGTCTTCTTCTCTTCGCTTCAGTTGCACATGAGGTGACGTATTATCTCTGTGGCTGTTGTTAGACTTGATGAGCCATGCCTTCACTCCTATACCATTGCCCTGCAGCTTATCTCTACGCAGTTTCCCCCATTCACTTGCTTCGCAAGTTCTGTTCATAACTTTTCCTCTGTGTTTCTAAGCCAGGAAACCAAATGCCATATTTTCGTTATGGAGATTGATTGATGTTTCTTCCTTTTCTCTTTCGCAGTGAGAGCAGAAATATTGAATCTAGAAAAACGTTGTTGCCTTCAATTATTTGTGGACTCCATGTCTTTCACTTCTTAAGCCTTTAAAACAAATCCTTTTTGTGCATATCTTGCTTTGATGACGTATCAATGGGACTACATTTCTTTGAGGCATTTTTCAAACAGTTCATGTGCCTTGTCTTCACTTCTGCAGTTTGTGTGCATGTCTAACCAGGCATGTGCATCTTTATGTTTCGAGGGATACCTCTGGCTATTCCAAAGCTTCCATGTTGGCGCAGCAGGGAGGATACTGGCTAAGGTTGTGTAATCACGCTTTACACCTACCAATTGCATTTGCTTGAAAGTTTCTTAAACCGTTTCCTCAAAACTGCCTTCTGCATACCCTGAAGCCATTCGAGCCCTTGAGATCATATTTATTTAAGGAATTTTGTCAGGTAGTCACCCGCCTTGTTCTTACTTCCACGTTTTCTGTGCAAAGGGCAGTTGCAAATTCAACATCTCACATAATTCCTCTATCCTTTGTACTTTGATGAATGTCTGTAACCTGTTCCACAGCTCCCATTTCAGCACAGGGAGGCAAGATGCTGGTAAAGGTTATGGAATTTTCCTTTCAAAAGTGTCTAGAACTATTCCATCAAGTCCGTTTTGTGCAAATTCTGCAATCATAGCATTTCTTGAGATCACATTTCCCTGAGGCATTCATAATATTTGAGATTTGATAATAATGCAAGTAGATGGCGATATTTCCAAACTACAATATTCACTTTCTAATATTCTTGGCAACCTGTCACAGTTTCAACATTTAGAGTTAAGGCATTGTACAGAATTAAATAGTCTCCCTGAAACCATTGGCAAACCATCACAGCTGCAACGTTTAGACTTGCAAAGGTGGAATAAATTAAATAATCTCACTGGTTTCATTTTTAATCTATCTCTCTCTGTTTTCATTTTGTATATATGCTTGACACTATATCATTTACATTTTGTATTCAATGAAGATTATGCATTTGTAATTCTCGTTGTTTGATGTTTATCCTTCATACCTTTTGTGTGTGTCCACCCCCCACTTCATGGAATTGAATATCAACCTTCAATCTTGAATGAAGTTTATGGTCCTGCCACCCACGCCATTCTTTTGATATTCTCTGCACCTCATGATGTGCGATCCCATTCAACTTAGTGAGGGCCTTTATCAACCCATCGATGTAAATCATTGAGGTCTGTAATTCTTTGCCTCCTCAAATTTGGAGAACAACTTCCCACCATTCTTAGTTTTCTAGGCAACCTGTTCGGGTTCTCTCTAGAAGATATTTGGACTGAATGTTGAAATGAATAGTATATTTTAACTTGAGTAATGATAAATGAATTAACTGATTTCAGATTAGAAAGGACTATTTAGTTTGAATTTATTTAATATACTTGTTCACATGAAGATGTTCATTGAGACTTAAGTTGTACGAGTGCATTTTTATATGTATATTTTGTTAGATTGATATATATATTTATGTTATAGAGAGAATAGTCTAGTTAATAATTGGTTATCATAGAAAGTATTTCTTATAATTAGTAGTGTTGTTAGGATAAATTGACCCATTAGTAAAATAATGTTTCAGAGGGAATTGACTTAATTATTTATTTAGATTATTAGAAGCCTCGATTAAATGAATGAACTTCTTGCAGTAATTATAGAAAGTTGTTTATGTCTAAAGCAAATGAACTCTTTTGTTTGAGAGTAACTATGAAATTTAGTTATTTAAATCGGGTAATGAAGGGAAAATTATTTAAATAAATTGTTCTTGAATTGAGACTTCCTTTTTAATTATTTCTCTTGAATTGATTAGGGAAAATGATTAATTAGTTTTAGGGGAGTGATTTCAATATTAGAAGCTAAAAATATAGATAGGTTGGATATTGGTTGAGGTGATATATAATTAAAGGATCTTGTTTTGAATAAATAAAGTTATTAATTTTTATAGTACTAATTTCGTGATATCTTTTAATTCTTTTATATTTCTTTTAGTTTAAGAATTAAATAAATATTATATTATCTTAATATCTAACTCCTCACATCTTATAGAAATTTACTAGGAACAATGATTCTCTTATTTGTATATTCTAATTAAGTAATTGTTGAGTATCATGTCAGGGGTGTCTGTACTGAACTTTTATGGAATTGTGTACCCTTGGCCATGGTTAAGTATTTTAGTAAACTCTATTTCACTCCATTATGATAGTTTTATAAAATTGATTCAACAAAATAAATTGTTCCTTGAATTGAGTTTTCATTCTTAATTATTTCATTTGGATTGTTAGCTAGTGGATCACTTTATGACAATTCGAGTGTCTAATCGATGAGGTTCTTATATGGATAGTTATTTAGAACTTGAGATTGTAATTGGCCTGTTTGTTGAGAAGATTGATTTTTGTTCTGATTGATAATGTGAATAGATAATTGTTGTTGTTGCCATGTTTTCTGATTTTTATTTATGTACCACTCTAAGGGATTCTTGCGAGGAGAAAATTGAGGTCTTCTGTGGGATGCCTGATTGGTGGTTTTTGGATGTTGAGTGATTTTTGTTGAATTAAAGGTTGATTTTCTTCTATGTTTCCTTTTTGAGGTGACACCATTGTGGATATATGGATTTTATTTGTGTTTTAGAGTTGATTGATTTGTGGATGGGGTTTGATGAAACTTTCTTTGTGTGGCTTCTCGGAGTTAATCTCATATTTGACGGAAATTTTATCCTTGTGTTGGAATTATTGGGGAAAAAACTTGTGTTGCTTCATTTTACCCTTGTTTGTGGGTTTTCATTCTTTTTGGCTTCCAGAGGCTTGAGATGATTGTCAATTGATGTTCTCTCTTTTATGTGCCTTGAAGTGGCAAGTGTTTTGGTTCATGATTTTGAAAGGGTTGTATGAGAATTGTTGAGACTCTGATTTTGTACTTGTTAGCGAGATGGGTAATGCCTCGCATGCTTTTATGTTGTGATTCTTTGTTCAAATTATGATGGTACAACCCTTGGTTTTTATGTTGTTGGGTCTCTAGGGAGAGTGGCTCCTCGTGGGGGTCGGCGCCCCATTTAAGGGGAAGGGCACAGGATAACCCATGAGTGAGTTAGTAAACAAGTGAAAACCTAATAATTAATTTAGGAGGGTTGGGTAGTAATATCATTATAATATTAAAAAAAATGGATGCCTCTTCTTCATTAGTGCTTCTGCAGACTAATGGAAGGCTGAGAAGGCCGTGGTTGGCAAGGTCGTGACCTCGTCTTCACGACAGGTTTACGACTCCGCATGAGTCACCCTATGGACCGGCGCCTCCAGTTGGGAGGAAGGGCACAGGATAGCCATAGATGGGACCGGCGCCTCCAGTTGGGAGGAAGAGCACAGGACAGCCCATGTAGGACTATGCGATGACACTCTCCCCTAGTTGCCCATGTGTTTTACTTTATTGTGTTCCTCTGGAAGTAGTTTGTGGGAGTTGGTTTAGATTGTTGATATACAGTCTTATATGGATTTATGGAGCATTGCCTTGATACATATTTGGTGTACTTTGTGGTCTTGTATGATCTCATTGATATTTGATTTATGACCTTGTACTCTTATGGTACTTTGATATGAGGTTAATGTATTGTTTAATGGCAATTTGGAATTGTATTATGTTTTTTAATGCAGTTTGTTTTGGAAGTGTTTCATGATCATCGTTTGGTTACTTGTTTATTGGTCATTGCTTTGATTTATGTGATGAGATTTATGATTTTAAGTTATTTTGATGACTCTTGGACGTTGTTGAATATGTCATTGTAATCCTTGAGTTTTATGATACTTTTGTTTGATGTTGAGTCTTGAGGTTTCGTCTTTGGATGTTCTTGGTTGAGGACTCTTTCTTGTTAGCTCCTAGCACAGGGGGTGGGTCTTTGGACTCACATGGTTGGGTGGAACATGCTAAGCACCCCATTGGGTCCCTAGTCGAGGATCGAGAGGTGCGGTTTGGTGCTGTTGCGGTGACTCCAGAGTTGTATTTGTCATGGAGCCAGTTATGATGCTTTGTATTCATCTCTTCTTCTATATCATAATTCTTGTTGTATGGTCTTCATTCATGGTTTGGAAACACTTTTGTATCATTGTATCTCTAGAACATTGTACTGTAATGTAATGTTAAACCTGATGTGGTTATTGGCCATGGTAGTTATTATTCATTGTGTTGAGTTAATTATGTATATGTTGTATTTACTCAGATGGTTTCTTATCAATGCTTTATCATGTATGTGTTATATTTGTTAATGTTTATTTTGTTATGGATTATATCTTTGGCTTTTATTCTTTATTGTCGTTGTTTGGACCTAAGTCGCGTAATGACTCCTCTTGTGTACCCCAAGGGATGTATATGTTAATGAATCTACTTAAATGAAATTCATGTTATGATTCAATATATATTACATGTATGTTATGTTTACTTTTTGAAAAAAAAATTGTTGTGCTGTAATTATTGTTTATTTGTCCTTTGGGGTTCACACGGCGGGGCGTTATAATATTTAAATAATTGGAAGATTTGTTAAATGAGAAAAAAATTAGATTATTTTCTTTGTTAATTATGAATGTTGATTTCTTTTATAAATACTTAAGAGTCTAATTATAAATCCTCCATGTATTTCATGATTGAATTATGGGACTTGTTTGCTTGTTTTGAATATGGTGTTTGATTATTGGAATTTGGGGGTGATTTTGGTTATGGTTTAAGAGTGGAAGTCATTGTGTGAAGTTGTTAAGGTTGAATTTCAGAGGCTTAGGAGGGGGTATCTTGTATGTTTTGGTTTTATGTTTGTCGCACTTGGAAGTGGTTGTTAATGTTCTAAGTTGTGTACAAGAGGGTCAATGTCTTGCACTGTGCATTCATTCTTGTGATTGGGATAGGTAAGCAAGATGGTTAATGCCTTGCTCTATGTGTGGGATCCATGTGGTTTTGTTAAGTGTGCAAGATATTAAATTCCTTGCTTTTTTGTAGGGTTTACTAGTTGCAAGTAGGGGAAGTGGCTCTCAATAGGGATCGAAACCCAAAGTGGTGACCAGGACAACCCATTGGATATTTTCTTAATCTAGTGATAGCCTTAATAATAAATTAGGGGGATGGGTAGATTTCACATTAAGCAAGATAATTGGATGCTTCACCCATGCCTCTAGTGCTTGTTTAGGCTAAGGATGGGTTGAGAAGGCCTAGTTGGAAAGATCAAATTCCTTTTCCTCACAGAAGGAATGTTGGTTACACATGTGTCACCCTATGGGGTCAGGATCTAGTGAGAGGTTTACCAGGACAACCATAGATGGGGGTCAGTGTCTAGTGAGAGACTAGAGACTGTTAGGACAACCCATGCCAGTACCATGCGATGACACTCTTCTCTATTATAGTCTAACATTCCCTAGTTATGCTTTCCATTTTGTTGTGTGTGTGCCTCTGATGTATGTGTTGTATGTCATGTGTTGGAGTCATGTTTTCCCATGTTTATGTTAGCTTTCTATCTTCTTGACTGTTTGTTTTATTGGGACTTTATGTTATCTCCTAGCATGGGGGGTGGACCTTAGGGTTCCACATGATCGGGAGGTTGGTGCTTTTTCCTCCATTGGGTTTCCTTGTTGCTTTTTCATGTGCGTGGAGCTTGAACCTTGTGTAGAAAATTCTAGTTCTTGATCCAATTTGAGAAGACAATTTTTGAAGTACATGCATTGGACTTGTATATTGGTTGTACCATGTTTTGTAATATTGATGTATTATTCCCAATTGTATTTAGGGAAGCATTATTGTAAACAATGTAATGATGTAATGAATTATGATGTACTCTCATGTAATATAATTTGTATGTATGTTGCTAGTTGTTTATAAATGATCTTTAATGGCATTTATCTGATGACATGTTGTGGTGATTCATATTGTTTAATCATTTAATGTGGTGGATTAAAATGTATTTATTTATTAGACAAATCATGTTAACTTATTTGTTAATGAGATAATTCTAGTTCTTGCTTATTGATGTGTTAGTGGCATAGTCATGGAACCTTAGAGGAATTAGGATGGGATTGTATGTTATGTTATATTATGCAAGATCATTGTTATTTATCTTTAAAAAAAAAAAATATTTCATTATTTAGTCATGTATTGTGTTGTCCTCTGGGGTTCCTTGTCGTTGTGTTACACCTAGTATCAGAGCCCAAGTTCTAACATTGGGTACTCTGGTTTCATAGGAGCCCATTATGTTGTCCTATTGCTTAGACTCTTGAGCTTATGTTTTTTTTCCCTTCTGGTGTTGTGTAGGAAGATTCCTAGAAGTTGAGATCGGGGTTGCAGTAGAGGTTGAGGTGGTCATCGTGGGGCTAACCGCTAGAACACCCCTTCTTAGAGTTCCCATGAGAGTGATCATGAGGAACATCATGGCTCTAGAATGATTAGGAAAGTGAGGATCAGAATCCAGGTCATTCAGAGTTAGAGTGAGCTCAGTTGAATCATTTTCTTGAGGAAGTCCTTGCTCACCTAGGCCCTAGACAAGAGGATAATCAACAGGTGGTTAGGGAAAGAGAAAGGTCTCCTAGAAGGAGAGATGTTATAGTAGAGCATGAATCTATTTTAGCATATCATATGAGGGATCTTTTGAGGGCATGTCCTCCTACTTTTGATGGTTCTAGTGGAGGCTTGGAGGTAGAAACTTGGTTGATAGATTTGGAAAAGTGTTTTTCCATGTACCCATATGGTAGTAACACTAAGGGGAGATGTGTCATCATGCACCTTAGAGGTTTTGCTTCTACATGGTGTCGGTTGGATGAACAAAATTTTCATTTGGATATCGGTTCAGTTTCTTGGGAGATATTTCAAGAGAGGTTTAGAGCTCACTTTTTATCAGATCATTGGAGGTAGCATCGTGTTGATGAGTTTCATGAGTTAAGGTAGATGGCTATTTTTGTGGAGCAGTATAAGCATAGCTTCTATGAGCTTAAGCAAGATGAAGGTATTGGTGATGATGAGGCCATGTTGCTTCAACATTTTATTAGGGGTTTGAATGCCCATATTAGTGGGGGAGTCCATGTCTTTGAGCCAAAAACCATGGAGGTGGCAATAGAGAAGGCTCATTTGGTAGAGGATAATTTGGCCATGGAGCTAGGAGGTCATACAATTGTACAGATTGGTAGTGCACCTCCATCAGGCTTTAGGTCTCATGGTGGTTAGTCTCAGGCAGTGGGTCCCTCTAGGAGCCATCACACACCCGCTAAGGGTGGACAACAACAGCAACAACATTCTTAATCGAAACCTAAGAACTCTCAGTCTCAGCAAGGTGATCGTTTTTAGTCTAGGAAAAATTGGAGTTGGAAGCAAGCCAATCATTATCATCTCAACCAGCCAACTCATAGCACATAATCTCTAGTCAGTAGAGGTAGCTTCTAGCAGTCCAGTGACCCTCTAGTGGCAGGGGGTATGGCAGAGGTACAAGATGTTTTTCTTGCAGCCAATAGAGCCACATAGCTAGACAATGTCCTCAGAAGAGCACAACAGGATTCAGTTAGAGGTCGGCAGCCTCAAAGCCAATAGTGGGTGATGTAGGCAGGTCTCACAGAGTGTTTACAACAGTTGGTAACTTCTAGATAGAGCATCAAGGGATAGTTGTGGAGGCTACAAGTGTGTTGTAGGGTATTGGTATTTCTATCCTTTTTTACTCTAGTGCTTCTAATTTGTTTATTTCCCCTTATTTAGTGGAGCGATGTGGACTAGTGGAAACAAAGCAAGATGTTAGATGGCATGTCAAATTGGCCTCTAGAGCTAAAGTATGGTAGAATCTCTTTGTATGGTTGTGGATTGAGGATTGGTTCTCTCTTCACCACAGTGGATCTCTGCATCATACCCCTAGGATCTTATGACATATTGTTGGGTATGGATTGGTTGGATGCTCATCGAGCAGTAATAGAATGTCAGTGTAAGTCTGTGCACTATTTGGATGATTCTGGTAGGGAGGTTGAGGTAGTTAGCATTCAAAGGCCCATCTCCTTGCATATGATTTCTGCTATGTAGTCAAGGAGATGTATGCATTAGGGTTTCCAGTTGTTTCTTATGATGATTAATAATTTAGAGTTAGGGGAGAGTTGAGAGGTGTCCCTTGATGATCATCCTATCCTTAGGGAGTATGTTGATTCCTTTCTGAGTGAGATTATGGGGATGCCACCTAAGCATGACATCGATTTCAAGATAGATCTTCTTCCTAGAGCAGAACCTATTTCTTGAGCTCCATATTAGATGACCACTCAGGAGCTTAAGGAGCTTCAGTTGTAGTTAGAGGACTTGTTGGCTAAGGGATTCATTCGTCCTAGTGTCTCTCCTTGGGGAGCATTAGTCATTTTTGTAAAGAAAAAGGATGGATCCCTTTGATTGTGCATCGATTATTGGTAGCTGAATAAGGTGATAGTGAAGAGCAGATATCCCTTACCAAGGATTGATGATCTCTTTGATCATATTAAGGGAGCCAAGGTGTTTTCGAAGATTAATCTAAATTCAGGGTACCATCAATTGTGTATCTTTGAGGCTGACATTCATAGGACTGCATTTCCAACTCACTATGGGCACTGGGTTCATTGTTGTGTCGTTTGGGTTGACGAATACACCATATGTATTCATAAGCTTGATGAATGGAGTGTTCCACACCTATCTTGACATATTTTTCCTTGTGTTTTTGGATGATATTTTGATTTATTTGGGGACTATGGAGGAGCACGAGGAGCATTTGCGGTAGGTATTGTAGTGTTTGAGGGAGAATTAGCTATATGTGAACTTGGAAAATTGTGAATTCTTTCAAACAAAAGTGAGATATTTGGGGCATGTCATCTCAGAAGAAGGTATTTCCATGGATCCTGATGAGCCCAAAATATGCTCATAATTTGGATATCATGGTGTACTTTTAATACCTTTACTTCTATTGATTATGGTTGTTTAACTCTCTTGAAATCTTTTATTGGGGGATATCCTGTAGCAATACACTTTCATGTTAATATAGCCGATCATGTTGACATGTTTGTATTTATTACCCTGTTGACTTCCCAAATGACTGGTATAGCACATGTAGTTTTTGAATGATGAAATAGATTTAAATATGTGATTAATGAATGGATATTGTGTATGTGCCATGCGCCTTTTCTTTCGTATCTATTACCTTGTATTTCGCAGGTTGTTGAAGAAAGTATGATCGAGTCAAGCACAGCCAATCTCGGCCTTGCAGTAAAGTCCATTTCCTGCACGACTTCGAGGAATCTCTGGTGAAGACTCTTTGACCAAAACCGTTGGGAAGGATTTTAAATGACATTTAATCTGGAAAGAGTGGAGTGCTAGATTCTCTCTGGATCGGGTTGAACAGATAACTCATTTATGAATTTTGTTCCTTGATTTCGGGATGCATTTTATATCCACGTCTTTCTTTGTTGAGTTAGTTAGTTAGTTGTTCTCCTATTTTTCAAATAAGTGTTCCTCCTGCGTGGGTGAACAGAGGAGGAGATAGATAGATAGATAGAGAAGCAAATTATGTAAGAGTTAGAGTTATAATATGAATCAGAGTTTTTGTTAGTTTTCTAAAGTAGAACAGTCAATGTAAATGATTTCACGTTATGAATAAAAGTTGATGGAGTTCTGAGCACAATCTTTTGTGTTAATTAGTTGATGCTTGCTAAGGGGGCCCACTTAGTAAGTATCTATAGGAGCGTAGTTGTTTATCCTTTGTTAATTCAAGTTAGATTTCATTTTAGAAGTTTTCTGCACAAGCTTAGTCTTATACTATTTGTAATGCCTCTCGTGTTATTGAACTCCCATGAACCTTTATGTGCATGTGGTTGTTGCTGTTCAAATATTGCTTATGTTTGATGTATACTCGTGATTACGTTGGTAATTGTTTCATCTATTTGACTTATATGTCTTGCTTGGATGCACATGATATTGTTTTATGATGTTAAGGATATAATGATGCATGGTGTTCGTCTTTAACTGATTATGCTATACTATGTGGTTATGCAAATTGTTTAATACTCGCTTCATGATATTTATGATGATGTGGTTTAAGGATTTGACAAGGAAGTGTCCATGTCCGTGTCTGTGATCCGTCAGTACTTCGTCCCGTTAGGGTATTGTACTGTTTTATGTTGATCGTTTCAAGTCGTAAATCTTGATGTGTTTACTGTGTAGTTTGGATGTGTATCATTATTGGCAATCGAGGTGTTTCTAGTATCAGGCATAGTCATTGCTATGTTCATTTGGTCCTTGTTTTGAGTTTCATAGTTTATTTTTATAATATGAATTTAATTATAGTAATAGATTAAATTATTAAATTATTAAGGGAATCTTAATAATTAAAAATATTGAATTAATGTTAAGGTTATAATTATATTAAAATGCAAATGAAATACAAATTTGTATTTTAAATAATGGATATTTGAAGTTTAAAGTTTAAATTTAAATCATTTGATAAATTTTAAATTTAATTTAAACTATTTTAAGGGATGCAACGAAATATCAATCTAAAGTAAAGTTCGAACAAAATAAAATAATAAATAATAATTATGTGTATACATATGGATATTTAAATAATTGGAAAAAAATTCATCGTCCATAAGAGATTTATTTTATTTTATTTATTTCGGGAGTTAATTAAGTATGATGTGGCATCTGTTAAAATAACAATTAAAAAAAAGGGGTGGATGAAATTGTTTCATAATGCAAACAAGATTAGAGAGGTAGATTTCTTGATTTACTAAATTCCTCCAAGTGTTAAACAAGGTAAATAATAGGTGCCGGGTGTAAAATTGAAAACTATGTTGATGGACACCTATACCTTGCTCATCGAGATTGGAAAGAATGTCCTGAATTTAAAAAAAAAAGAAAACGGGAAAGGGGAGTTACGAGAAAAAACGGAGAGGCAAGAGAAAATTTACAGAGAGGAGAAATTTTATAGAGAGAAGATTTTGTCACGACTATCAAATCCAGGTTAGTAAATTTGAGTTTTAATCGTTGAATTCCATATTTTTAAACTTTAAAAGTTTATCTTCTTAATGCAATTTTTATTTTTTACCACTGAATTAACCCTGCTAGATTTCAAGGGGTTTCCTTCTTTCACCGTAAAATAAATTGCTACTTCTATTTTGGCGATAATCTCTCTTTTTCCATTTTCAACCGGTTTCACCTGTAGCACTTAAACAAATAGGAAGTTAAAGGTTTAAATGACCTCCTCGATTTATTGACAATCTATCATAGTTGCTTGAGAATAAAATACGGTCAAGCTATTTTAATTTAAACCCTTTTTATTTGATGGTGGTAAACCCTTTTATTGCTTTTACTTGTGGCTATTTTAATTTAAACCTTTTTTATTTGATGGTGGTAAACCCTTTTATTGCTTTTACCTATGGCATTTGAGTATTTCTCTGTTGATATATAATCTTCCTGATAGTTGTCAATCTGTCTCGCCTACTGTACTTGAGAATAGAATATGGCAGAGGCTTAAATAATCTCTTTGGTTCCACTGTTGTCCTATCACAGCAGCAACACTTGAATCTAGGAGGCTGTAGAAGTTTAAATAATCTCTGTTGCCATGGTCAACCTGCCTCAGCTGTAGCTCTGGAAGTTGCAAAGTTTTAACCTGATAATTGTATTCCTTGAGATGTTTGTTTTCTTCCAATGAACTCAGCCTTAGCATCTTTTGTTTTATTTGCATTTTCTCTTTATCATCATTGTCGTTATATGAGTATGTAACATTAGTGCATACGCTGGAGCTAACCCCAGTTGCTTCTTCTATCCCTTAATCTTTAGCAACCTCAGTGTCAGCAGGGAACAATGAATGAATCTATGTTTTGGAGTTACCTATCTGCAACTACAAAATTTTGAAACCCAAAAACATCTTCTTTGTACTTATCCAGCAATCATTGCATTTCTGGAGATCACATTTCTTTTAGGCATTCTTCTAGTAGTTAATGCCCTTGCCCTTCTCCATGCTACACTTATTGTCTACCAAAATTGTTTTGTTTTTACCGTGCAGATATTCTTTTTTTTATCCTCATTTCCATATTTAGTGGAAATCATCCTTTTCTTTAAGAAAACCATGCATTCACCTTATAGTTTGTTAAAAACCTCTACGCTTAAAAAAACGATAGAGTAAAAGAAAGAGGGGGATTTAATAAAAGGCAGTTTATCGAACCAATAGTTAAGGGGATTTAAGGAGGAAATTAAGTATATTTAAAATTATTTTATTAAATAAAATTTTAAGAGTAAGGGGAGGGACTTAATTAATATATATATATATATATATATATTTGTTACATATAATGTTTATGTTGATATAAATATATATCAGTTGAAAAAAAAATAACTTGGTAATTTTATTTATAATTATTGATAGGAAAATAATCAGGTAATATAACTTGGTAAGAGCCAGTAAAGAACTTCTATAGCAAAATTTAATTCCTTATGCTTAGTTAAGTTATTTATATTAATATTCAACTTAGATAAATGAATTTATTAGCTTATATTGGAAAAAGAATGTTACCCTATCACATCCTTTGTTAAATTGAATTTGTCAATCGCTGAATATTAATATTCATATTGATAATTTTAAACTTTGATTTAAAGATAAACATATGATCATTTGAGTTAATAGGTAGTTATTATTCACTATTAAGGTAAATTACAAATTCACTTTCTTGCAATTCTCAAGGTAAATTATCATCATGAATTTCCGTCTATTGAGTTGTATCTTTATCTCAAATTTCTTTAGATTAAAGTGTTAGTAGGAAACTAAATATCAGATTAATTTTTATCCACTGGATATAAATATTATTTAATGTGAAGTAGGTTGTTTGAATTATCTTGTAAGTTGCTGTAAATAGTCATTTATCTTTTTAGTTTATTTAAAATTTGATTTATTTAAAATTAGATCTATATAAAACGTGTTTTATTAGATATGGGCAATTTCATTACCCTATAAGTTACTATAATGGTAATTTATCTTTGTAGTAAATTTAAAATTTGATTTATTTAAAATATGGGTAATTTCATTACCCTATAAGTTACTGTAATGGTAATTTATCTTTGTAGTAAATTTAAAATTTGATTTATTTAAAATATGGGTAGTTTCATTACCCTGTGTAATTATGTAATGGTAATTTATCTTTGTAGTATATTTAAAAATTGATTTATTTAAAATTAGAATTATTTAAAACTTGTTTTATTAAATATGGGTAATTTCATTATCTAGTAAGTTACTGTAATAGTAATTTATTTATTTTAGTATATTTAAAACTAGACTTGTTTCAAGTGCATTTAAAATTAGATTTAATTTCAAGTGCATTTAAAATTAAAATTAGATTTAATTACAAGCTTACTTAAAATTAAATTTATTTTCAAACACCGTTACTTTTAGATTTGTGACTGTGCATAAACCGTATATGGTAGATTTTAAATTAAAATTTATTTAGTTTGAAGTCAACAAAGGTAAATGTCATACTTTTAATTAAATTTAATTTGCAGTAAAAATCAGGTTACATTCGAATTAAATTTATTATTTTAAAATAACATATATATATAGGTTAAGTTTTAATCAATTTGAAGTAAACAAAAGTACAGGCTATGAATTTTAAATCAAAAGAAAACTGATGTTTTGAATACTATAGGTTTTTTCCAAGTGCTTGTCTATTTAAAATATATTATAAAGGAAATGCTTTTAATCATAGTGGATTATTTAATTATTTATTACATTATCTTTAATAAGTTTGGATTATGTTCACGTTCAAATGAATGGGTATGTATAGTCCTATTGAACATGTTTGGATATTTATTTTGGTTATACTTTGAGTGCTCGTTGGAATTGATTTCTTATGCATACTAGTGGTTCCATGTTGATCATACTTTCCTCTTGCTTTATTTCGCTTTTGAGGTAATCTTTATGTATAGACATGTTTTGGATAAGTTGGGAACTTGTAAATGCTTAAGCCACTCCCATTTGATAAGTTATGGGTGGTAGGTTGTTAGGTTTCCAAAGGCGATGGGAAACCTATTTTGTGTGGAATCTTTCCATGATTAGACCTTTGTGTTCCATTGATCGTATTTCTATTTTGAGTTCGTGGGTGTACCATGTTCCATGATTTTCCTTGCCTTTGGTTATGATTATGAGCGAGATGGTTCATGCCTCGCACGTGTATTTGTTTGGTGGCTTTTATACATTGGTACACCCTTGTTGTTGTGAGTCTAGTTTCGAAACTATTCGAAAGAGTCTCCTAATCAACCAATGTTGTACTCGTTGCATGTTGTTTTATGCCAGTGTTATAGTGTTATGCGTATGAAGAAAGTCAAGTCGTTCATTGGAAACTAATGGTTATATCCCATGTGGGTGAGTTGGAGCAACTCAAGTTGTCAAACTACGGTGCCTCTGCGAATTATATACGTAGGCAAGGCCATCAAGTGATGAGCCCCTGAGGCATTAGGTCGGGCCCCTAGAACTGTCCTTCTAAGTCTTGTTTGAGACTTGTCGTTTATTCTCGATAACATAAAAACTACCATTGATATATATAGCTTGTCTTAGTAATCATGTGCTAACTATCTTTGATCTTATGTGTGTGCCAAGTCATGTAGACCTTGTAGGTATAGGCATTGGGAGCAAGGACTTGTCGATAAAATAGAATGTAAGAGGTATGTTAAGCTGACCTAAGTAAGTAGACTCTATTGCCAAAGTTATTAAATCACTTCTATCTTTTCTTGTAACTTGTGTGATCATTGAATATAGCTATAAGTAGTGAATTGTGTTGTTGTTGTCTTATAAGTAAACAAAAATTAAAATAAAATAAAAATTATTGCAAAATTAGGAAAGATGCTACAATTTTGCCTGGTTGTTTAGTGTGTAAAATGTGGGCATGAGATTGGTCACTTTGTACCTTATTTTTCATTAATTTCTCATTCTTGTACTCAATGTACTTCTCCCATTGATATTAGGGAAAAATTATGTGATGAACTATTGTATCTTTGATATGTTGTATCTGTGGAAATATGCTCTGCAGTTGTATTATGGAACTGTGATTTGAATTGCAATGAAATGATGTATCGTTTTCCATGCTTGTGATCATTAATAATAGTGTGTCATCACTATGTGTTCTTGGTTGTTTAGTCTCTTCCATTTGATAAAAGTTTGTGATTCGTAATGACCGTTTCGTGTACCCCAAAGGATGTGAAAGATTTAGTAAATGCATAATTGCTTTTCGTGTAATGTGTGCACACATTCATCATATGCAATGTTCTGCAATGTTTCATTTTCAAAAAAAAAAAATTGTACGGTGTTTGTTGTCCTTTGGGGTTCACACGGCGGAGCATTACACTATTCCTGTAGCATCAAGAATCCATCCCTGTGTTTGTTCCTACAGCATAAGGCCAGTTTATAGTTTGTCCCTCAATTGTAGCTATTACGATTTCTGCTTTGGTTAGATTATGATTGAGTTAAGAGAACTTTGCATTATTGCATAGATAGAATTTCTTTCCAAATGTTTATTTTCAATAGGCCATGACTGAAACTAGTTCTTAGTGCACATGTGCCGCTCCATTTAAAGTTTATGTTCCCTAGTTTGACAAGTAAATGAACATCCATGAAGAGGTATTAGTCACCTACTGGAATGTCCAATTCCCAGGATAGGCTTTGCCATGATTTTCATATCCTTTTGTGGGCGCGACCAGATCCTTCAAAGATCCAAGCCATCATAGATTGGCCTGAGTCCACTTATGTTTTATAGGTTTGAAACTTTATGGGTTTAGCAGGTTACTACAAATAGTTTTTGTAGGGTTTTTTGAGGATAGCTCACCCTATCACTTCCCTTTAGAGGAAAGGGAAGAAGATCATTTGGTCATAACAGTGTCAATCATCCTTTTAGACTCTCAATAAGAGGTTGACTAGTGCACCCATTTTGGCAGTTCTTGATCCTACTGGAGACTTTGTAGTTTGTACTGATGCATCTTTGGAGGCCCTGGGAACAGTATTGATGCAGGATGGTCGCATGACATCCTATGAGTCTCACAAACTCAAGGATCACAAGTTGAACTATCCTACACATGACCTAAAATTAGTCGTCATTGTTCATGCCTTGGTGAGATGAATACATTTCCTATTGGGGCATCGATTTGAGTTGCATAGCAATCACCACAATTTACAGTACATATTTATGAAGCCAAACCTGAATCCTAGGTAGAAGTGGTGGATGGAGTTCCTATGCAAGTATTATTTTGAGGTGAAGTACATCCAGGGTAAGGAGAATGTTCTGGTGGATGCTCTTAGTTGGTGGGGGCATGAGCTTTCAATAGTGAATCTTGGAGTAGATTTTAGAAGTCAGATTCTTGCAGCACTTCCTACAAATAGTTGGTATCAGGAGGAAAAGTTGGAGGTTGGGTTAGAAAGAGCCTTGGAGGGTAGATTTGTGGGTTATTCTCTTGATTCAAATGGTCTCTTACAACACTTAGGTTGCATCTATGTTCCTCCTTCAAAGGTATTTGCACCCTAATTATTTCAAAGGCACATCAAGCACCCTACTTAGCTTGTCCAAGTGTCAAGAAAATGCACACAGACCTTGGTTAGTTGTATTTTTGGTTTAGAATGAAGAGGGATATTGCACATTTTTTCTCAATTTTTTTGGAATGTCAAAGGGTTAAAGCAGAACATCACAACCTGTAGGTCTTTTATAGCTGCATCTTGTTCCAAAATGTAAATGGGACATCATTTCAGTGGATTTTATAGTTGGCTTGCCAATATCTTCTCGTCATCATGATACCATCATGGCCACTATGGACAGGTTGACTAAGGTGGTGCACTTTTCTTTTGTTCAGTCTTCATATAATGCTTCATTAATGGCCAAAATTTTCATGGAGGATATAGTAAAATTGCATGGGATTCCTTGTAGGATTATCTCTGATAGAGATCTAGTATTCACTTCCACACTTTGGACGTCCTTGCAGCATGCATTGAGGACTCAGTTGAACTTTAGTTCTACTTACCATTCAAAGACAGATGGGCAAACCGAGAGGGTTAATCAAGTTCTCGAGGATATGCTTAGAATGTATGTTATGGATCACTAGTCTCAATGGTCTAAGGATTATCTATACTTAGTGGAGTTTTTTATAACAATGGGTACCATAGTTCTATTGGTATGCCCCCTTTTCAGGCATTGTATGGTCGTCCTTTTTGAACCCCGCTGATTTGGGATCATCTTGAGGATAGAGTCCTAGGACCAGAGATGCCTAAGGAGATGGGGCAGTAGGTTGTTCATATTAGAGAGCATTTGGTGGCAGCATAGGACAAACAGAAGAATTATGTGGATGCTCATAGGGTTGATCATCAATTTTTGATTGGAGACTGGGTATTCCTACGGGTGCATCCGCAAAAGAGTCTGATCCACTATAGAAAAGGCTCTAAGCTCACATCGCATTTTGTTGGGATGTTTGAGGTTTTGGAAAGGATTGGTCCTATGGTGTACCATCTTGCTTTGTAGCCTAGTATATTGTATATCCATGATGTATTTCATGTTTATATTCTCAGGCCATACTATCCAAATATTTCTCATGTTCTTGATTAGAATTATTTATAGGTAGAGGATGGGTAGCTATCTCTAGAACCCATGGGAATTTTGTAGCATAGGATACTTTCCCTCAGGGGTCAAGACATTGAGCAGGTGAGGGTCCAATGGGATCCTAATGATGAGGCTTCACCTACTTGGGAGGATGCATCCCAGATGCAAGAGTTATACCCTTACTTGTTTGCAGGCTTCCAAGAGTAAGTCTGATTCTAGGGAGAGGATGCACTACCCTCATTCCATTCTCAGATAGACTGGTAGTTGATCTACTTAGAATCAAACATTATGAGACTTTGTTTGATGTTGGACTCACTGCTACTATGATAGTTGATGATACTTTGGTGATACTTCTATTACTTGAGTTTATGCACGTGTTATGAATGCTATATGGTTTATTGATTATGTGGATTAATCTTATCGTGAGTGTTATGTGATTATCTGATCATGGTAATTATGTGATTATCTGGTGATTGTTCTTCTCTTGTTTATTATGCAATTGATTGTTATGAGTTTATGTGTTTACTTCTTTGATGTGTTTTGGCGAAAGGGACAGTGTCGCATTACTCACTTGTGAGAACCCTGCTACGCTATGATTCTCTTTCACAATGTGCTTGATTGTATGATTATGTATATACTCGACCATTTTAAGTGTTGTAGGTTGCAAGTACTAGGCATCGAATCCACTTGATTTGGCAGGTCTGATCGTGCCTTAAAACCCATGGAATAGTTGTTTGGAGATAACATTTGGTCCCCTACCCTAACCATCATCCTCGAAGAGGATGAGTATTTGTCTATTACCTCATCCATTTGTTTGTTGTCTGTAGTCAGTTGGTCTTGTTTTCGACCCTAAACATGGTTAGGTAATTGTTGTTGATATTTGGGTTGTTTAATTTAAATTATTTTGACAAATGTTGTTCTTGATTAATTGATTCATTAAATTAAATTATTAAGTAACAAGTATTTTGGTAATTAAATATAAATATATTTATTAATATTTATGGTTTATAATAAATTTAAAAGTGTAATGTGATATTAAATAAAATAAAATAAAAATTGAATTATAATGAAATGAGATAATTGATAAATAGTAAAAATAATTAAAAAGATAGAAATGTTTTCTATGTTGCACATGCATAACTTCGAAAAAGTTGTCGAAAAGGAAACTTGATGTTTATTAGCAATTTTAGAGATTTAATTAGATTTTTGGTTTCGAAAATATGAGAGCTTTCTTTTTGTAAATAATGATCTTTCGAGAGATATTGTTATTATGGATTTTTGTTTCTAGGAAGGGAAGAAAAATTTTGTCTGCAAAAAAATAATTTCTTATGCTATGAGTATTGTAGGGAATTGGGAATTATTGGAAAAAATTGATTGGGGATTTCGTAAAAGTTGTCGTTGCTGCAAAAGATTGATCTTGGCACCGGATTTTCGCCTCAGCCAGTGTTGGATCTAGGTTGGCTTTGTTTTATTCTTTATTTTTTTTATCTGATTAATGTAATAAAATTCTTTCTCTTTTATCTATTCAAAGTGAATGCTTGTTTGCATGATGTTCTTTGAAAACGTGGTAATCATCTATTTTATTTATGTAGGGAAACTAAGAAAATATGTATTTGTGCATATATATCCTGCAACCATTATACTCCTGAAATATTTAAATTCCATTTTGTTCATATTCTTCAATCCATGTATTTCATAAGATCATGTCTTCTCCCCAGCCGAATGCATTTACTTGGAAATTTCTGAAAGCCTTTAAAGTAAATCGAACTTGTGTAGTCCTATAGTCGCTACCTTCCACGTGATGACATTTATTTGAGGCATGTAGTCAACATATACATGCACCTTCTCTATCATACCAACTTTCACATACTTATTTACCAGGCATGGGCTTTACCCAGCCGATTGCATTTGCATGAAAGCTTCTGAGGCCTTTCCTTACTTTTTTAAAAGTTGAGCGCCCCTCATAGATATGTGCTTGCAATTTGATTATTGATGTGATAGGGATTTCCTAGTTTATACTACATCCACATTCTGTGTCGAATATGTGAATCAGGATATTTTTGATTTTTATGTGGTGAATATGTTCTATGAATGGCAACTTCATAGCGTGGTTGACGTTTTCTATTCCCTGTCGTTTAGTCGCCTATATGTGTATGAGAGTTTAGTCTATATTTCCAATGAATGCTTCATACTGTGATTTCATCCCTATGCTTGTCATCTAAGGCTTATGTTAGATGTTAATTGAATACTGATAATGTGTTGTTTTGCTATACATACAATACAATGTGTTGTATTTTCTTTTAAGTTGATGGATATCCTCTAAGGATAGAATTCGATATATACTTATGGATAGTTTTTGATGTACATGATTCGTTTCCATCTTTGTGTTTTATCTTATACTAAATAAAATTTGATTTGAGTTTGTTAGATATTTCTTATGTTTGGCATTTGAGTATATATATATATATATATATATATGTGTATATATTTATATATGTACGTTTATATCTGTAGGTAAATGTTTTCCATATTGTAATATGTTTTATTGAAACAACATTCAGTATATAAAATATACATATTTATATTTATATTTATATATGTGTGTATATAAATACATGTATATGTATCATGGTTATTGGAAAAGAATATTTTTGCTTTATAATTAATTGATTATATTAAATAAATATATTGGGAAATTTAAATTGGGGAAAATTGATTGATTTATATTTAAATAATTGGAAGATTTGTTAAATGAGAAAAAAAATAGATTATTTTCTTTGTTAATTATGAATACTAATTTCTTTTATAAACACTTAATAGTTGAATTGTAAATACTCTGTGTATTTCATGATTGAATTATGGGACTTGTTTGCTTCTTTTGAATATGGTGTTTGATTATTGGAATTTGGGGGTGATTTTGGTTATGGTTTAAGAGTGGGAGTCATTGTGCGAAGTTGTTAAGGTTGACTTCCAGGGGCTTAGGATGGGGTATCTTGTATGTTTGGGTTTTATGTTGTTGCACTTGGAAGTGGTTGTTAATGTTCTGAGTTGTGTGCAAGAGGGTCAATGCATTGAACTGTGCATTCATTCTTGTGATTGGGATAGGTGAGCAAGATGGTTAATGACTTGCTCTGTGTGTGGGATCCATGTGGTTTTTTTAAGTTTGCAATATGTTAAAAACTTAAATGCCTTGCTTGTTTGTAGGGTTTACTAGTTGCATAGGGGGAGTGGCTCTCAATGGGGGTCGGAACCCAAAGTGGTAACTAGGACAACCCATCAAAGAGTTTCTTAATCCAATTATAACCTTAATAATAAATTAGGGAGATGGGTAGATTTCATATTAAGCAAGATAATTGGATGCCACACCCATTCATGTAGTGCTCATTTAGACTAAGAATGGATTGAGAAGGCCTGGTTGGCGAGATCAACTTCTTTATCCTGACAAAAGGAATATTGGTTCCACATGTACCACCCTATGAGGTAGGGAACTAGTAAGAGGCTTACCTAGACAACCATAGATGCGGGTTAGTGTCTACTGAGAGACTAGAGACTATCAGGACAACCCATGTCAGGACCATGCGATAATGCTCTTCCTTATTGCAGTCTAGCATTCCCTAGTTATGTTTTCCCTTTTGTTGTATGTGATGTTAATGTTGTTACAATGTTGTGTTGGAGTCATTTTTTCCCCTATTTATGTTAGCCTTTTGTCTTCTTGATTGTTTGTTGTGGTGGGACCTTATGTTATCTCCTAGCACAAGGGGTGGACCTTAGGGTTCCATATGGTCATGAGGTTGGTTCTTTTTCCTCCATTGGGATTCCTTATTGCTTGTTCGTGTGTGTGGAGGTTGAACCTTGTGTAGCGGATTCTAGTTCTTGATCCAATTCAACAAGGCAATCTTTTAAGTACATGCATTGGACTTGTATATCAGTTGTATGATGTACTGTAATATTGATGTATTATGTAAGGAAAGTAGAGGTGCGGAAACACTTTCCTAATGCCAAATCCACAGGGAAGAATGCAATGCAGGGCTTTTAATTTTTCTAAATTAAAATCTAATTAAGATACACATGAAAGATATATAGAAATAGAGCAAATACACAAAGACAATGAACAACAGATTTATGTGGGAAACCCTTATGGGAAAAAACCCACCATGCACCAAGCTGAATCACTTTGTATTACAGTAACAACAATTACATATAATCAGAAATACAACTCTCTGATGTTTTACAGTAGCTGCAACATTCACGGTTCAAAATCTCTCAGAAAAGCTCTCAACCATTCAATAAACTCATCGCTCTGTTCATTCCATACAAAACAGAATCAATCTGCTTTAAATCTTCTGTGCATCCTTATCCGCCAATGCCAACCATAGATAGTTTCCATTCGAGTCTTGATTTTTCCCCGCATGTTGTTTTTTCCAGTGCTACAATAGTTACAAAAAACAATCAACTTTAGTTGGAAAAAACTCCTTCCTCTGATTGGACCAGTAGGATGCCACACAGGATGATCACATGGTCAATGGCATTCAACTTTGTTGGCATATCGGTGAGACACTCACAGTGTCTCCCCGATGCCACAAAGTTTCTCTATCGGTATCGCTATAGCTTCCACGAGTCGGCAAGATGTTATAATGGTTGTTACATGTCATAACGAAACCATCGATGTCCAATTCGATTCTATCGGCAAAGGTTTCCCTTATCGGCGAGACTCATAACGAATGGAACAAGTCATATAGCATTTAGAGAAACCATCGACAAGACAATACGTCTTCGCCAAGACCTTCTCCAAGCTCCCTAAGTCTTACCGAGTCGGCAAGACTCAAGCCCTTCGCCAAGACATTACAACGGCCGAAGAAGTCATACCGAAATGCCCAAAAGTCAGCGAGACTACTCGCCTTCGCCAGGACTTCATACCGAAGTCCTAAGTCACACCGACGACTACCATTTGGAAAGACCTATGCCGAACACATTACATCATCAGCAAAACATAAGCCCTTCACCAAGACATTTCTTCAAGCACCCAAAGTTAACCCGAAGACTTCTATCGGCGTAACTTATGACTTTCGCTAAGACTTCCCAACGAAGTCTTTTTTTTTCACTGCGAAGTCACTACAAGGATACAATCTGTTAGCAAGACTTAGCCTCATCGCTGAGACATCTCCCTGTGACCCAAGAGTTACTTCGACATTCGCCTTGACACCCGAGAGTAGCCTTTGTCGGTGAGACATTACATACTCGCTGGGACATCTCACCGAAGCCCTAGCGTTAGCCTAACGTCGTCAAGACTTACACCATTCACTGGGACTTCTCCCCGACACCCATAAGCTAGCCCGATGAGATCACACTGTCACCCGAAGAAATCCATTTGCCAAAAGGTCATGCCGAAAACACAAATTCACAGTGATAGACTTTGTCGGCAAGACTTCAACCCTATCACAGCAATAGGATCATTTCAAGAGCAACAAAACTGTGAGTCACCCAGACATGAACACTATCACAGTGACTTTCCCCTTTAGGAGTTTCATGTTAGTAAGAATTGAGGCACAGATTCCAACATATTCTTCCCAATTGTATTTAGGGAAGCATTATTGTAAACAATGTAATGATGTAACAAATTATGATGTACTCTCATGTAATGTAATTTGTATGTATGTTGCTAGTTCTTTATAAATGACCTTTAATGCTATTTATCTAATGACATGTTATGGAAATTCATATTGTTTAATCATTTAATGTGGTGGATTAAAATGCACTTGTTTATTAGACAAATCATGTTAACTTATTTGTTAATGAGATAATTCTAGTTCTTGTTTATTGATGTGTTAGTAGCTTAGTTATGGAACCTTAGAGTACTTAGGATGATATTATATGTTATGTTATATTATGCAAGATCATTGTTGTTTCTCTTAAAAAAAAAATTGTTTCGTTATTCAGTCATATATTGTGTTGTCCTTTGGGGTTCCTTGGCGGGGCGTTATAGGATGAAACTAAAGTAAAATCCAACCAAACATTGGGAGTCTAGAATGATTCCAACATTAGCCAGTTTCTTAGACTTGTTGTTCCCCAAGTGAAGGATGCCTAAAATACATAAGTTGATAATGGAAATTTACTCAAATGGAAATCTTAACTTATAATTGCAAATGATTGCATAAATGATGCAGGAGCATCCAGTGGTGTGAGGGCAATCTTGCATCACCCAAAAGATGATTTCCATTTTTTGTTCTTGCTATTTTCTTTTTGTAGATGTTTTTGTATTTCTGGATACCCTTTTCGTCAAATAAGAGTTTCCAACTTTCAGAACTACTTTTCTACTTTTTCTGCTCAACTGCTATTTTTAGCAGGTTTGCATTTGAAGTCGTGGGAAGACAGAAATTTATGGGAAGGTTCAGGATGGAAAAATACACAGTCTGGTGAAAGAATCGGTCAAGATCATTCACGACTTGAAAGTTATTCAAGTTCAATTTCTGCTTTTTCCAAAACCTTCCGAGCTCAGTTTGAGGCACCAAACGATCCCGGATGGGCCTGAAAATTTAAACGCCAAAGTAGTCCACCGAAGGCCTACTTTGTAGAAAATCATCTTTTCGAGAGCTTTCGAAAAGGTATTATCATTGAAGATCCGACGGTCGGATTAAAAGTTATGGCTGCCGGAAGTTGGTGCATATTTTAGAAATGTGCTAATTTTCAACTGTGAATTTAACTTGAAATTCAAATTGTAATTTTGGCGCCAAACCGTCAAAAATCTTATCTCGAAGGTTGTTTTGGTTCCAAACCGAAATAGGCCTATTTAGGGACTTGTTTATGATTTTTGGGTAACTTTTTGGGGAAAGAAGTTCGCATGCTGTGAAAGGGGATCTGGGTAATTTTCTGTAAGTTTGTAATTTGCATGTATCACAGAGCTCGAGGATTTGTGATCCTCTGCATGTAAGATTTTTCATTATTGAATAATAAGAAAGTTTTCTAGTTGTGTGCATTATTTCTGTGTCTCGGGTTTGCTCCCTCGTCAATAAAGCTATTAATAGAAAAAAGTGAAAATAAAGAAACTCTTTAAAAAAATTGGGAGAAAGGTAGCAAGAACTACCAATAAAAAATGAAGCATCGAGAAAAATTGGAAAGAGAACAACAATGCTAGTAAAATGAGAAACACAAAATTCAACAAAAGAGAGAGAAAGAACCAAAAAAGGAGCAGTAAAGGATACAATGAGAACAAGATAAACAAATTAAAAAATCTTGAAAAGAAAAAGAGGGAAATGGATAGGCAAAGATGTTTAAGCAATCCATTAAATCCTTTTTCTTGAATAACATGCTCCATTTAGGGAGATGGTAAGTTTTCATTACCCTCAAAATTCTACCACAATGGATTTTACAAGTTTTAATCAAAGGGTGTACTATAGTATTCTAACTATAACCTTTGAGGAGCATATGGTGGGAAAGTTATGTCAAGCACCAAGATAAGTCCAAACTCCATGCCATAATTAGGATTCTCATTTCTCCCATGGTTTGAGTTAATTATAATAGCTTCATATAAGATTTAATTTATACTTCTAAATTTGGTCAAGGATTCAAGTGTTAAGAAAGTGGAAAGGAATGCATTGGTTATATTTTTGGTAGGCATGTATGTGATTTTTTTAATAAATAGGAAGATAAATTATAGATAATGCATTGGTAAACATGTTTGCCAATTTTTTTACTATATCAATATGCTTTATAATTATTGTACTTTTTGATATCAATAGCATATGACCTTGCAAAAAAAGATAATTTCAAATCATAGCCTCTATTATTATTCACCATGCTTAGATTAATCAACTTATTATAAAATTGTCAAGAGCTTATAAATTGAAAAATTTAACACCATAAATGTGCATCTCAAACTATAAGAATGAAAGAACAAAAGAATCTTAAACTTCAAGAATGGTAACTTTCCTATGTAGAGAAAAATATTGTCTCAAACAAATTAATTTCAAAACTTGAAAAGAGAATAGAATTCTATGATCAACAACAAACAACAAATGAATAAGAAACAAAAATTAAAAATAAATTGGATCGTTTCCTTAGTGAGGTTCAAAGATTACCTCACCTTCCTTGACTAGCCAAAACTTGTGTATGCCAACCAACCATACTTTTAAAAAAATCAAACATACCCTTTGATGCAGGGACATCGTGAATTTTTGGATTTTGCTTGATATTTTTGTTTTGGTGTTTTAAGTTCTGGTTTTTCTTTTGGCCGGTTATTGCTTCATGAAGCCTTGATAGGTGGCAACTTATGTGCATCGAACCTTCTTTGTTTTGGATTGAATGAAACTTTGGTTACCAAAAAGAAGGATCATTTTGTTTTGGGTGTGAATGGATATTTGTTGAGGGAGGTGGTTATTGAAGAAAACAGAATCGAACCTCACTTGGCTACAGAGATTGTTTGTGAAAAGGGACGGTTAACTGTGAAGAAGTCAGAATTCAAAGATCAATGGAGGCTTCAGCCTAAGCAACGGTTAAACTGTGTAAAAGCAATAAGTCAGGGGATTGATGGCTTTTCTTTTGTTTGATTGGGAAATGGAGAGTCATAGAATCGTTGAAAAGTCACTCTGACCGAGCAAGAAGACAGTGCCTAGTTCTTGAAGGAAAGATACAAGATTTTCATTGTCTTTGGCATAAGGAAGTCGATAATGAAGGTAGGTGTAGTAAGGACGTGTTGTTCAAAGAATAGAGGCATGGGTTTGTGAGAAACTAATATGTCTGCAAAAGAAAGAGGCAATCAAAAAGATTCTGAAGGCATCATTTCCTCTGAAGAAGAATCGAGTGTTAGCGAGAGAAGCCGATTCTTTTAGAATCGATGGAATTCATGCTTGGAGTGTGCGCAGTGTCTAGAATTGTAATATGTTGTCACAGCTATCTTCCTTTGTTGCCCTGTAATTGATGTATGTTCTCTTTAATAGTTATTTAAATGAATCCTGAGTTTGTGTTTTCATGTTTGTTGATTTTTTTGTAGTTTGAAAGGTGGGATATGGATTTGTTTTAAAGCAGCTTGAGTTGTATATGCTTTAAATCACTTTAAAGCAACTCAAAATTAGATATGCTTTAAAACAATTCGAGTTGGATTTTAAGCAATAGTAGGATTTTTATTTTTTAATAGAATGTTTCCGAGTTTGTGAGGATAAGATAAATCCAAAAGTGATTTTATGTGTAATTAAAGCCAAAGAAAGCAAGGAAAGATTTTTTCCTTGCACGCTAAGTAAAGCAGCTAGGCTCTATATATGTAAAATTGTTGTAGCAAACATATATTTGTATTTTCGAAAGAAAAGTTTGTTGGTAGACTGAATAGAAGATCCAACATTTGCAGGTTTTTCCCCACATTGGGGTTTCCTAGGTATTATGTGTTATTGTCCTTTTTTGTGTTTGGCATCTTGTTATTTTTGCTTCCGCTGTTATTAGTTGTTAATTAACTTAGTTGCATTAATTGTTATAAATCAGATTTCTGTCTGTGAATTTATTGTGCAATTAATCTGTTGCCAGGTTATAGAAATTAATATGGTATCAGAGCTCTAAACTCTGAATATGAAGCCAAGATTTGTGACACAGATTTCAAGAAAAAAAATTAGACTTTTGTCTCCAGTTCTTTTGTGGCTATGGCAACCAGTGTTCGATACGAGGACAGGCTCGAGGGTGCGTCTAACTTCTTGCAATGGAAGGTTCAGATTACATTTGTTCTCAAGGAGAATAGGTTGTGGATCTATGCTAGCACAGAAGTGACTCCACCAAAAAATGATCATGTTGCCTTGGATTTGCATGAAGTCAAAGAGGCCAAGGCTCAGAGGATTATCCTAGATGGAGTAAGAGATCATTTAATTACTCATTTATCAGGGAAAGACACTACCAAGGAGATATGGGATACGCTCACAAAACTTTATCAGAGCGACTATCAAAGTCGTAAGATGATGCTCAAGGACAAATTGCATAATACCAAGATGTCCAAAGGTGAGAGTGTGACCTCTTACTTGTCCAAGCTAACACAGGTCAGGGATGAGCTTGCTGCTATTGGAGAGACAATTAAAGAAGATGAGTTGGTGTGTATAGCCTTGAATGGTTTTTCAAAGCACTGGGAAGTGTTTGTCAAGTGTGTTGTCGGCAGAGATCGGCTACCTGATTGGGCAAGACTTTCGGATGATTTTGTTCAGGAGGAGATCCATGAAAGTGCTCATCGAGAAGATCAGACGAAGAAGGGTCAAGATGAAGAAAATCTTGCTCTTGCAAGCAAGGGTAAGAAGAAATCCAATAAAGAGCAATCAGAAGGTTCTTCTTCCAAGAGTGGGAAGAAGAAAGATCTGAGCAAGATTAAATGCTTTTGCTACCATCAAATGGGTCACTATGTCAGTCAATTTCTGAATAAGAAAAATAAGGACAAGCAGAAGAAGCAATTTGTTGCTACATCAGAGGTGGACGAGTTTGCATCACAATTTGAGAATGAGTTTTCACTCATTTCTTGTCTCTCAAGTTCGATTGCCAACAGGGTATGGTATATTGACAATGGGGCTTCTCGCCACATGACATGAGTCAAAGAATGTTTCACCAAGTTGGAGGAGAAGAAGCTAGATTTCTATATTGAGCTCGGAGACAATGCCAAGTACCATGCAACTGGTATTGGCATCGTCAAGTTTCAGAGGGAGTCTGGAAAACCTTTGTTGGTGGAGGATGTGTTGTATGTCCCTAGCATAACAAAGAATTTAATCTCAGTTTTTGCTTTGGAAGACAAGGGTTACATCGTGACCTTTGAGAGGGGAAAAGTCTATATTTGTCCCAAAGATTCCAAGATTGCTAAAGTGATTGGTGTGAGGCATGGCAGCTTGTTTCAGTTACAGTTTGAGATAGCACATGCGTTGGTTAGTAGCTGTAAAGGGATAGGAGAATTGTGGCATAGGAGGATGGCTCACCTTCACCATGGAGCACTTAATATTCTTAAGGAAATAGTGACGGGGCTGCCTGAGATGAAGACAGTAAAGCATGAGGTGCGCAAGGGTTGTGCTCTTGGGAAATATGCCAAGACCAATTTTCCAAGCAACGACACTAGATCAGAAGGGATTTTGGATCTTGTGCATTCAAATGTGTGTGGGCCCATGTCAACAACATCCTTGAATGGATATGAGTATTATGTTACCTTCATTGATGATTTCTCCAGGAAGACGTGGATATATTTCATGAAGAATAAAGATGAGGTCTTCGGTAGGTTCAAAGAGTTTAAGGCTCTCGTGGAGAACCAAATTGGGAAGAAGATCAAGATACTGAGGTCTGATAATGGAGGCGAGTATACCTCGAATGCCTTCAAAGATTTTTGTGCTCAGGAAGGTATCAAGAAAGAGTTGATAGTTTTGTACAACCCTCAGCAGAATGGGGTTGTTGAACGAAAGAATAGAGAGCAGCCAAGGCCATGCTTCATGATCAGGATCTGCCTTGGTTCTTATGGGCAGAAGCTTGCAACACAGCTATGTATTTGCAGAATGGGAGCCCTCACAAAGTGTTGGGAAAATTGACTCCAGAAGAGGCATTCACTAATAAGAAACCAGATTTGGGGCACATTCACATCTTTGGATGCCTTGTGTATTGTCACATTCATGTTGAGAAGAGAACCAAGTTGGAACCTACTGCAACGAAGGGTATCCTTGTTGGGTACAGTGAAACTTCTAAGGCTTATCGGGTTTACATTTCTACTCTCAAGAAAATAGTGGTTCGTAGAGATGTGAAGTTCGAGGAAGAAAGGGCTCTTCAAAAGTCAAGCAACTTGATGAATAAAGAGGAATACTCACCCACAGTTGAGGTAGCACAAATTCTTCAAACTTTAGTCACAAAAGTTGGAGAGCAGAACAAGCAAGATGATCAAATAGAGGAACAAATAATTCCTCAGCCTCAAATTCCTATTAGTGAGAAGAGGAGAAACAGGGCAGTTGAGCAAACATTGAGAGAGGCTCAAGAATATGTAGGTGATACTCAAGATTCAGTCAGACAAAGAAGGGCTCCCAGACATTATTCTGAGTATGTGGCACTTATGAGTGAATTAATTGAAGTAGAGCCTTCTAGCTTTTAGGAGGCATCCAAGCACCAAGTGTGGAGAGATGCCATGGTGGAAGAGTATTCTTCCATCATGAAGAACAGTGTGTGGGAGGTAGTACCAAGACCCGAAGATAAGTCTGTGGTGGGCTTGAGATGGCTATATAAGATTAAGCATGCTACAGATGGTAGTGTGGAGAAGTTCAAAGCTCGGTTTGTGGCCTAGGGTTTTTCTCAAAAGGAGGGAGTCGACTATGATGAAACTTTTTCTCCAGTAGCTAGGTACTCATCCATAAGAGCTATCATTTCTGTAGCAGCACAAATGGGTTGGAGGATTCACCAAATGAATGTAAAGACAGCCTTCCTCAATGGAGTAATTAAGGAAGAGATTTATATTGAGAAGCTAGAAGGATTTGAAGCACATGAGAGGGATTCTCATATATTTAGGTTAAAAAGAGCACTATATGGACTCAAGTAGGCTCCCAGGGTGTGGTATTCACATATTGATAGTTACTTACAGAGTGTGGGCTTCATCAAGAGTGAGGCGTATTCGAACATGTACTATGTTCAGGTGAAGGGAAAACTTCTCATATTTTTGTTATATGTTGATGACCTATTTCTCATAGGGTTAGAGGAGCTCATAGCACACTGCAAGCGAGATCTTGCAGGAGAGTTTGAGATGAAGGACTTGGGGTTGATGCATTACTTTATGGGATTGAAGTTGTGGCAGAAAGAGGGAGAGATCTTCCTTGGACAAGGGAAGTACTTAATTGATATCTTGAAGTGATTCAGGATGGAAAACTATAAGCCTATGTCAACGCCACTTGTGACCAATTGGAAGAAGATTGATGCTTCCAGATCAGAGGCAGTGGACTCAACTTTATACAGACAGTTGATAGGTTGTCATATGTATCTGGTCAACACCAGGCTAGACATTTGTTTTGCAATGAACTCACTCAGTCATTTTATGGTGGAACCTAAACATGTGCACTGGATAGCTGCGAAGCATGTTTTGAGATATCTCCCAGGCACAGTTGATTATGGGCTGAAGTATGTTTAGTAGGATGGAGTGAAGCTCAAGGGGTTTACTGATGCAGATTGGGCAGGCAATACAACTGATCGAAAGAGCACTTCAAGGTGTAGTTTCAGTTTGGGATTAGGAGCAGTCTCTTGGTACAACAGGAAACAGAAGTTAGTCGCACTGAGTTCTGTAGAGGCCAAGTATATGGTAGCCAGTATGGCTACATGTGAGGCTATCTGGCTTCGTAAACTTCTAGTTGGGATCTTTAATCAAGAGCTGGATCCTACAGTCATTTACTGTGATAATCAGAGTTGTATCAAACTCTCTGAGAATCCAGTATTTCATGACAAGTCAAAGCACATTTAGATCAAGTACCACTTCATCAGAGATTGTGTGGAGAAGGGGATAGTGAAGCTCATTTACATTCCTACAGATGAACAGATAGTAGATATCCTGAAAAAGGCCTTGATGAAGAGCAAGTTTGAATTCTTCAGGGACAAGTTAGGTGTGGTGCAAAACACCTTCCTCGCTAAGAGGGAGTGTTGATTTTTTGTAGCTCGAAAGGTGGGATATGGATTTGTTTTAAAGTGGCTTGAGTTGGATATGCTTTAAATCACTTTAAAGCAACTCAAGATTAGATATGCTTTAAAACAATTCGAGTTGGATTTTTAGCAACAACAGGATTTTTATTCTTTAATAGAATGTTTCCGAGTTTGTAAGGATAAGATAAATCTAAGAGTGATTTTATGTGTAATTAAAGCCAAAGAAAGCAAGGAAAGATTATTTCCTTGCACGCTAAGTAAAGCAGCTAGGCTCTATATATGTAAGATTGTTGTAGCAAACATATATTTGTATTTTCAAAAGAAAAGTTTGTTGTTAGGCTGAATAGAATATCCAACATTTGCAAGTTTTTCCCCGAATTGGGGTTTCCTGGGTAATTCTGTGTTATTGTCTTTTTTTGTGTTTGGCATATTGTTATTTTTGCCTCCGCTATTATTAGTTGTTAATTAACCCAATTGTATTAATTGTTATAAATCAGATTTTTGTCTATGTATTTATTGTGCAATTAATCTGTTGCTAGGTTATAGAAATTAACAATGTCTCCTTAGTGTCTAAATTGGTTTGCTTCCTTGAATCATTCTACTACAAGAATCAGTACTTGATAATTGTGTTATTTTCCTATCTATATCTATAGTATATTTTCTAGAGGCAAGCAGTTTGTCATCATTTGGTATTGGAGCGTGTGACTAAAAAAATCTAGCCATCAATTTGGTATCAAAGCTTAAAAGTTCTGGGAAGAGGAAGTTGAGAGTTTCAAAAGGGTTTGATGAAGAAGTGAGTTATGCTCATTGATTTTTGAAGAGATGTTTATTGCATATTGACAGGTTAATGTGAAGAACCTGGGTGCCAAAAGACTGGGCAGAGGACAAGAATAGGGAATCCCTAGGTGAGGTATCGAGCAGACAAAAAGAGGAAAGATTAAAAGATGCAACAGAATACTAAGAAGGAAAGCATCAAAAAGAAAGGTAATATGAAGAAACAAGATTCGGAGTTTGAAAGAGAAATGGCAGAGTTGAGAAGAGATTTGGAGAGATGTAAGTTATTGGTGAAGCAAAGGCTTGAGGAAAGAAGCCAAGAATGTGAGTGGTATTGGCCCATGACAAAGAGGTCGAAGTGGCAGATAAAGTTGATTGTGAAGAAAAGAAGAAGAAAAGGTCTAGCTACCTTGAAAATAGATGACGAAAAAGGTTTGCATAGTAGAGAGTTGCTAAGTGAGCGCCATCACCCAAGAGAGGTGAAGGAAAAAGAAGGTGCAACGAGTGCAAAAGATTTGTGGGAACAATTTTTAGTGATAGAACAGGAGTGGATGGAGAAACTTGCTAATGACAATAGGAAGACAAATGGGACAACAAAGGATATAGAGACAAAGTTGGTAGCTGATGATAAAGAAGCTATTGATGTGGAAAAGGAAGAGCTATTGGCTATTGAAGAAGAATGGCTGGAAAAGAGGACTAATGACGATAAGCAAGTTGAATTGGATTATTTAAATAGTGATGCTTTTGAATCTTTGACTTAAATTGTTAAAAGGAAGATTTTAAAACAAGAAAATGCAAAGGATGTGGAACCAAACGGTGACAGTGATATGTATGAACATGAGATGGAGATTTTGAAGCTTGTAGATGAAAAACACATAAGAAGGAGAAGATACAAAAATAAAAAATAAAACAAACATAAATAAATTAAACACATAGCAGTTGTTCCAAAGCGATATTGAAAGACACAAAAGAAAAGAGCAACGAATTTTTTTCTAATTGGTGACTTCATGTGCGGGAGCACATGCTTTCTTTTGGCTCCTAGGGATTTTGACACGAGCTTTTAAAAATTTAATTTCATTTGTACTTACTATTTTATGGGACTAAAATTTTGGATTGCATAACCAAGGGAATAGGAGAAAATGGTAGTTGGAGAAGGATTCGCCTAAGTTAGAGAAGAAGTTTTCTGCCAACAAAAAGAAGAGAGATTGACGGTTTGTGAAAGAGGACTAATCTATGTGCATCAAAGAAAGGAAAAACAAACAAAAAGAGAATGCCACCTTGGTAGACTTCGCTGGCCATCAATTGGGACGGTTAATTTGCAAGAAACCCAAACCAAGAGAGGTTCTTTTTCAGACAGATTGATGGTTTTTGAGAAAACATTGTGAGTGCGGCTGGAGGGAAGAAGAGGTTGGGATGGCGTTGAAGTTTGGGAAACAAACAATATAGACAATGGTAGATTTTTAGCGCAAGAAAGAGAATACATCATGGCTTGGAAAGGTAGAAGCTGGGTGTGTGAGGCGTTGAAGAAGATTTTGCTATGTGTTTGTTTATATGTCTCCAGCCAAATGTAGCCTTGGTGAGGGAAATTTTAATTGTTGTGTATCCAATTTCTTTATTGTTGTATATGACTGGAAGAGCTTTGGAAGATATAGAATTCCAATGAAAAACATTTTTATGATGTAATTGGTCTTTTTGAAACAAGTTGATTTCATCACTTGAAATGCTGGAAGGCTACACTAGCTTTGGAAGTTCCCTCCTTTGTAATTTTTGCATGTAGTTTCAAGCTACTCCATATTTCTTTGCAAATTAAATATTGTTTGTTGTGGGTTGACTTTGTCTTTTTTAATGGGGATGTGGGATTGGTTTTAGCAATTCATTTTTTGTGCAAACATTTTTTTGTTGTTCTGTAAATTTATTTTGAAGACCACAATAAATCAAAGAACATCCTTTTAGATTAGAATTTTTATTTTGATAATCAATGTAGCTATGCATCCATCATTTCATTGTTGTTTTAAGGTTATCTTGCAAACTAAAATAAATCTAACAAAGAAAATTTTAGAGTTTGTGTTTAATCACAACCATCACCCTTCAAAATAAAAAGATCAAATATGTCATTAGATTATATATTCATATACAAAATTAAAAAAGTTACAAGAAAATTCAACTAAAATTTAGGGAAATGTTGATTAATTCTAATGGGTTTTATGCTATATCTATATAGATATGGGTTCTTGATTTCAATACATTATTAAAATAAGAAGAATTGCTTAATTTTCATGTATAGTTAAAAATAATCAACTTCAACAAAATAGACTATCTTTTCTAAAAATCTACTTTTGAAAATCACTAATACAATGTTGTTTTCCATATACATACATATGTGTTAAACACCTTTTTCCCACCCAAGAAAACTAAAGCTAAAGATTTTTAAACCACCCAAAAAGTTCATATTTATAAGTTATTTTATGCATGTTTTATCATGATGAATCCTAAACAAAACTAAATTTAGTGCTTTGCCATAAGTTATGAATGGAAACCTTAAGAGGAAATGAGAAGGATCCATAAATGAATTGCAAATACTCTTTCCTCAAATTCTCATACAATTTCCTAGGATCAAATTTGAGGATCTATTTCGCTATTAATTTATATGTTATCTACAAATAAAAATCCCATTACTAGTTTATTGCACAATAATATATAGTGCATTCTAGCTTCTACTCTAATATCACTATTGCTTAAATAAATACAATAAATTATAAAATCATGGGTCTTGAAATAATTTAGTTTATAAAGCCCGAAACATAATATGCAACTTCTTGGTTTTTTTTTAAAGAGAATAGGATCGTTGTAGCCATTCAAAGTTAGCAAGATAAGCTTCTCAATATTGAGCATTAGATGGTCCTTGAGAGAAAAAGAGTTCACAAAGCTTGAAGAGTGAGGGAAAAAAACATTTTATGAATTTTTCTATTAATAAGTAAAGCTTTCCCTTTGTTTTGCAATATGAATTTATTCACTTATAAGTCTATGGAGAAAATAGTGTGCTTCCCAAACAAGTGGGTTTTGAACAAATTACCAAACTTGTAAAATTCAACATGAAAAACTAATTACAAAGTAGAAAACTTTCATATTGTATATTTGTTAGCGAGTCATAATTTACTAGCTAAATGTACGTGTAAATACCATTACATAGTATATATATATATATAAAACCATGGTAGCAAGCATAAATAAAACTATATATTGGGTAGTTCTCTTGTCCATAAATAGCTCAAGATTGATTATTTTGTGGGTTGGAATGATCTATAAAGTATTTCCTAATGTAAGTCATGTTGATAGTCTCTCTATTCATATTTGTGTCTCTACAGCGTTGTTGGGATGTGAAGCCCAACTGTCACATGACCATTCGTATTCTCCAATCTCTTCATATTCGAAGAGTTAACTTTGTATAAATACAAGAATACAGTCCATGTATGAGACAACTGATAATACAAGATTATTCCCTGCTTTCCTGGTGGACGTAGCCATTTATGGTGAACCACGTTAAAACTCGTGTTATGCTGTTATGTTGTTATGTTATGTTGTGTGATTTCTAATTCTTGTTTTTTATCTGCTCCTTTAATGCTCCACAATTATTGTTGGGATGTGAAGCCCAACGGTCACATGACCATTCGTATTCTCCAATCTCTTCGTATTCGAAGAGCTTAACTTTGTATAAATACAAGAATATAGTCCATGTATGAGACAACTGATAATACAAGATTATTCCCTGCTTTCCTGGTGGATGTAGCCATTTATGGTGAACCACGTTAAAACTCGTGTTATGTTGTTATGTTGTTATGTTATGTTGTGTGATTTCTAATTCTTGTTTTTTATCTGCTCCTTTAATGCTCCACAATTGGTATCAGAGCTCGGTTAGAGCCAAAGAGCAGATATGAAAGATAGTGTACTTTTGTTAACCGAAGAAGAAATTGAAGCAGATGCTTGGGTGTTAGATACGGGAGCTTCATTTCATGTTACTTGGTGTAAGGAATTTTTCAAAACCTATCAAAACAGTGTTTTTGGTAAGGTCCTTCTTGCAGATAATAAATCTCTTGATATTGTTGGCATAGGAGATGTTTTGTTAAAACTAACAAATGGAAAAAGTTGGTTGTTAAGGGATGTCCGGTATGTCCCTCAACTGAAACATAATTCAATTTCAGTTGGGCAATTGAGTTCTCAAGGATGTGGAGTCACTTTTGGACTAAGCAGATGGAAGGTGACAAAAGGAGCCCTAGTGATTGTAGAAGGCAGCAAATTAAACACTTTATATGTGCTGGAGAGTCACAATGAGGTGGGAGCTGCGAAGGCAATGGTGGTTAGTGACACGGAGCCCTGGTTCAAGAGGCTTGGTCACATGGGCATGCAAGGTCTTGAGAATTCGCACAAAAGGAATCAATCTCCGAAGCTGAAATCAATGAAAGGTAAGAAGAGGGTCACGTTTGATCTTCCAAAGGAGTGAGAAGAAGTGAGGAATTCCTTGAAACGTAAGGTGAGAAATTATGATCACAATTCCACAAGTAAGAAGTTAAAAGCACAAGTAGTGCCTCGTGAAGAAACAGTTGCTGTTGTTGTTGAATGTGGAATTTCGTTAATGGAAATAGATGTAACTCCCTTGGTTGCACAATTTGTTGCAGAAGCCACTCCAATGGATGAAGATATGCCATTTATTGAAGCAAAATTGCTTGCAGGTGAAGCCAGAGAGGCTGAGAGTGCAGCGGTCGCAAAATTGGAGGACTCGCAGGCTGGCAATGGCAGGAAAGGTCCAGATAGTGAAGTTGACGAGTCTGGAAGCTATGGAGGATATGGGGCATCTAGCGGGATCGGTCTAGAACCCACTCCCAAAGGAAAGCCCATTAGCTTGAATGTGGATAGCAATGAGGGCTTCAATGTGCCTCTAAGAGATGATTTTATCAAGGGGGACAAGCTCACCGCTCATGATTCGGATCAAGACGAAGAAAGCAAAGAGGAGGAGCTGGACATTGAGAAGAAGTCTCGCATTTTGGATGCTCAGCAAGAGCTTGATGATTTCGTTTTGCCCACTATCCAAAAGCTTAAAGCACACCAAGAATCTTTGAGCAAAGGAAAAGAAAACAAGTATGATGGGTATGAGTTGAGACGACACCCTTGGCCTAGCTGGCGGTTTGTAGAGCGAGATTACTCATTTCTGAACAGTCATGGGTTCGATTCCAAAACCGTTACAAAGGAGCGGTTCATGTATGAGACGTTACAAAGACGTTATGGGCAAAAGAAGATGTTAAGGATGCCACCAAGTGGTGTTAGTTATCGCTATGATGATCTTGCTCTATTTGGGGACGTTGGTTGCCAGACACCCAGATCTGGGGGATATGAAGCTGCTTGGAATGAGGCACATGTTAAGGAGAAATTTAGAAAGGAGAAGAGGGAAAGGAAACTCATAGAGTCGGTGACAGATGGTGTCCCAGACGAGCTTTGCTGCCGGCGTTCAAATAGTGAATGCAATAAGATTGGTGTTGTATCAGCCCCAGCAATAATATCATCTGTCGACAAGCATGGCATCTCCTCTGCAAAGAAGAATACCTTTTTTTTCTACCTGGGAGGAGGGACCTTCGATGTCTCTATTCTGGTGATCGCGTGGAGATCATCTCGAACGACCATGGGAATCGGATGACTCCCTCGTATGTGGCTTTCACAGACACGAAGAGGCTTATCGGTGACACTGCCAAAAACGTAGTGACCATGAATCCAGTTCACACTATATTCGACACAATGGACGAATCTAACGCTACCTGCGGGGAAAGGCTGGCATCCATCGGTGTGAAGAACACAGAAGCCCGTCACCAGGCTTACCATCACTTGCTGGTTAGCACTCCGGGTCTGGGGCAGTACATTTCGAGGGCCATTCTCTTCGAGGAAAATTTGTACCAGTCCACCACTGACAGCAAGAGGATTGTTGACGTTTCAAAGAATAATGTTGTATCAGCCCCTGGCAACATTGGTGTCAATGCACCATTTGGAAAGAGCAGTTTGTATGGGGAGTATGTGGAAGAGAAGCAGGCCGTGTGGATGAGCCTTGTAGAC